>JAAAKG020155919.1:0-30332 GCA_010014905.2 Druon quercuslanigerum | reverse complement strand
TGAATAACTAATCGAGCGCGAAGCGCGAGATCCAACAGGTGCGCGCCCTAGGCGCGCTCAAACTTGCGAGCGAAGCGCGCGATGAGAATGTGCCCGCAAAGCGGGCAGATTTTTTTAATTATTATAATACTGCGAAAACTTAACAATTTTAGTAGATTGATAATAAAACCAACAAGGGGCCGTCCATAAAGTACATTAACAATTTTAAAACTTTTTTTTTCTTTCAAATAAAATTAATGTAAATACCACATCGTATTTAATAATAAAGACTTAAAATTACTGAGCTTTCAAGTTTAAATATATTACGATTTCAACAAAATAGTTCGATTTTTTATGCAAAAAAGATTTTTTACCAACAGAGATCAATTTTTAACCGCAAAAGGCGAATTTACAGCACAAAATTTTTTTCACCAAACAGTTGCATTAACAACTAAATAGTATAAGTTTCAAGCAAAAGAGATAAATTAAAAAAAATTGTTAATCTTTTCACTTTTCTAACATAAGAAATGAATTTTCTATCAAAAGACTACCGAACACAAAATAGATAAATTTTCAGTCAAAGGGATGAATAGTAAACTAAATAGTACAAATTTCAACTGAAAAAGGAATTTTTTTTAAACGTAAATTAAATCGTAAAATTTGCAGTGTAAAAAATTAATTTTCAAAATAAGAAAATTTGAACTGTTTGAATTAAAAAAAAAATTTGTTTAACGAAATAGATTAATTTGGTTTCAAATAGCTGAATTTTTAATTTCTAAGGGATTAATTTCTGATCAAATATGGAATAGTTAAATCTTCAGCTAGAAAATGAATTTTCTAGAAATTTTTTTTTTTCAGTTTAATTTAACCACAAAAAACAACGAATTTTTAACAAATAATTTCTATGAAAGAGGTCAATCTTTTTTTTAAACAATTCCTAACCAAAATTGTTGGATTACGAAACAAAAAACGACTTATCTACAAAACAGTTGAATTTTTCGCCCTAAAATTTATTTTCCTTACAAATAAGTTTATTTTTAAACAAGTAGTTTTATTTTCATAAAAATAATTTAATTTTTAACGAGATTTAACTAAATACTTTAATTTTGCACTAAATTGTGAAATTTTCTATAAAAAAATACGAATTCTCTACAAAACAGTACAGTATTTTATTTTTCAAGCAAAAAAACTAATGTTTAACGTTAAAGTTTAATCTTTAATGTAAAAGACTACCGAATACAAAATAGATAAATTTTGAATTAAAGGGATGAATAGTAAACTAAATTGTACCAATTTCAACTAAAAAAGCTATTTTTTTAAACGTTAATTAAATCGTAAAATTTTCAGCCTAAAAAATTAATTTTCAAAATAAGACAATTTGAACTATTTCAATTTAAGAAATTTTTTTTTTAATTTAATAGATCAATTTGGTACCAAATAGCTAAATTTTAAATTTCTAAGGGATAAATTTATAATCAAATATGGAATAGTTAAATCTTCAGCTAGAAAATTAATTTTCTAGACATTTTTTTCAGCCAGTTGAATTTAAGCACAAAAAAAAATAACGAATTTTTAACAAACAATTACAATGAAAGAGGTCAATCTTTTTTTATACAATTCGTAACTAAAATTGTTGGATTATAAAAAAAAACGACTTATCTACGAAACAGTTGAATTTTTCGCCCTAAAATTTACTTTCCTTACAAAGAAGTTTATTTAAAAAAAAAAGTTTTATTTTCATTAAAATAATTTAATTTTTAACGAAATAGTTGAGTCTTTTAACCGAAAATATGAATTTTCAACCAAAAAGTTAATTTTCAACAGAATACTTTAATTTTTCACTAAATTGTGGAATTTTCTATAAAAAGATTCTAATTTTCTACAAAACAGTACGGTATTTCATTTTTTACGCACAAAAAGTAAAGTTCAACGAAACATGTAATAAATGATATTTCAATCAAAAAAGATATTAATTTGGAATAGAAGCAATTGAATTCATATAAAATAATTTTAAATCAAAAAATTAATTTTCTACAAAAGAAACGAATTTTCAAACAAACAAAATACGTAAAGTTTCATCGAAATAGTTTCATTTTTGATAAAAAAATACATTTTACAATTAAAAATATAAATTATCAAACATAAATACAATAGTTATTTTTTTAGTGTAAAAAATTAATATTCTGGACTAAAGGAAAAAGAAAATTTCAAGAAGCAGTTAAATTCTTACTCAGAAATATGAATTTTCATCCAGAAAGTTCATATTTAACCAAATATATTAATATTTTACAAAATTATACAAATGGTAGAATTTTCTATAAAAAATATGAATTTGCAACTAAAATGATAAATCTTTACAGAAAAATTAATATTTCAAAAAGAAATTTAAATTTAAACCAAATAGCTGATTTTTCAACAAAAAAAATTTTTTTAAAGAAGCAGTTAGGTTCGTCCAAAAACAAATTTTGATTATTTCAAAAATTTTAAACAGTAGATTTTTGAAGATTTCGAAAAAAGAGCTTTTTTAGAATATTAAAAGGTTTCAAAAGAGAAAAAAGATCATAAGATTCAGTTATCAATTTAGCCTTTAGAACAAACAAAGTTTAAAAATAAATACAAATTTAATCAAAATTTTGATTTTTTGTACAAAATTATTTTTCTTCTCAAATTATAACTTGGTTTAAATTTTTTTGCACTCTTGACTATAAAGTCTTTTTTTACTTAATAATTCAGTAATTTTATTAAAAATTCTTCTCTTTAGTTCTGACATTTTTCTGGTATGGCAGAAAAATGGTATGGTATGAAAAAACTGCGATTGGTTCAAGTTGAACTGCTGTATTAGGAAATAATTTTTTTAGTTAAAGATCCATCTCTTCGTTGTTTAACTAATTTCTAAAAAAAATATTTTTCCGATGAAAATTATTTTTTAAACTAAAAATTGAACTGTTCCATTATTGGTTGCAAATTGATAATTTTTATTCAAAATTTCAACTATTTATTTTTAAAATATATGTATGTTGTTTGAATTCGTTCTTTTTTCATAAAAAATTAATCTCTCTAAATTGCAAATTCAACTCTTCTCTAACAAAAATGTTTTTTTTTTTCACTATTATCTTCAATTATTTTGTTCAAAGTGCAACTCTTTTTGGTGAAAAATGAATTGTTTTGTCTAAAAGTTACAAAATTTGGTTGAAGATTCATCTTTGAAGGTTTAGAATTCAATTACTTGATTTAAAATTTTATTATTATTTCGAAAATAAACTAATTTTTTTTAATTTATTTTTTACGATTATAAATTTATCTTTTTTGGATTGAGAATTTATCTTTTTTTGTAGAAAAGTTCTTGGTTAAGTTGAATTGAAAAGAAAGAAATTTCTTCTTAAGATTATTATTGTTGATATCACAAACAAATTAAATGAATAAATGCATTAATCAGCCTTTTTGACAGAAAAATTCCTTTTTCTGTGTCATTTTATTAAATTATACACTTAATGATATTTATAGAAAAATTCATAATTTGCTGATGATTCTTATTATTTTGTTAATCAAAGTTAAAAAAATACAATGTCTGGGTATTTGTCGGCAGAAAATTTTTTTTTTCTAATGCATAACTAGTTTATAAATTCTATGATTGAAAAAAAATTTAATAAATAAATGCAATTTTTATAAACAAATATCCATATGAGGTATTTTTTATGTTAAAAATAAAGTTTATTAGATAGATATTAATATTTAAATAGATCACATGTTTCTTTGAAATAAAACCTAAGTATAATATTTGTCCAGCAAATAAAAATTAATAATTGTTTAAACCATCTTAATTAACAAATGCACTATTTGGCTATTTCTAGAGGTACGCACTTGATTTTCAATGCAATGAACTGTAAATAACTAACTTCTAAATTTTTAAGAACTTTTTGATGAGAGTAAAAAATTTATTATTGAAAACAACAATTGTTTAAAAAAATTAAGAATGATTTATTGCTATAAATCGATAACAGTATTAATTAAGTTTCTTTATTAAATTAGCAACTTTTATCAACTTATGACAAGGAATTATTGCTAATTAAATTTAATTATATTTTGCAAGAAATAAAAAAAATTAGTTTACAAATACATTATCCGAAAAAATTTGTTCACTATATTGTTAATAAAAATAAAAATAGGGGATCGTTATTAAACTATCAAAAAAGTTAAAAAATTGTATTAACAGTTGATTACACAAAAAAACAAGTTTGAATGTTGAAAAATAGCCAAATAATGCATTTTTTAATTAAGTTTGGTTAAACAATCATCAAATGTTATTGATTAATAGCAAAAAATCATTGCTAAATAACTGACTGTTAATTTCGTGGAAAAGGTTTAGTTTTATTTTTAAATACATAAAATAATACAAATTTGTTTAAACAATTATTGTTTACAATAAAAAATTGTTTATTGTCTTTAAAAAGTTCTTAAAAGCTTAGAAGTTAGTTAATTACATAGAAAAAATTAAATTTTTTTTCTCTTAAAAAATAGCCAAATAATACTTTTGTTAATTAAGGTAGTTTAAACAATTATTAAATTTTATTTGCAGACTAAATATAGTGCTTAGGTTTTATTTACAAGTAATATTCTATAGAAAAGTAAGATTTCATAGAAAAAACTGAATTTATTTCATCAAAAATACCTGATATGGATATTTCTTTATGAAAACTGTTTTTAAATAACAAATCATTTATTAACTTTTATTAATTTAACTAAAAAACTCTGTTTTTCATAATTTTTTCAAATTTAGTGCGAATCAAGGAACGAATCGCCGCAATAAACAAATTATTTGTTGACAAAATTTTTCAACGATTGTCCATAATCATACGTTTTTTCAAGTTATATTGCAAGAAATTTGAATGGAAAGAATATTTAAAGAATTAAAGAATTTATTATGAAGATCCTAATTGAAAGTCTGATGTCGAAAAAAAATTTGTCGTCGACAGATGCCGCAATAATGCATTTGTTTATTAAATTTGTTTTAAAAAATCATAAAATTGATCAAAAAATGATGAATTTTGCTAAAATTACCATTAGGTTCTAACTAAGAAAATTTTTATTAAATTTGTTTATAATATAGACAATTTTAACGTTAGGAACAATTTTTTAAAATATAAAATATTTTGTCTATTTAAATTTCTTGCAATATAACTGAATAACTTTATAACTTAATGGCCATTTTTTCGACATATTTGTTTATTTACAAAAAAATTAAAAACATAATTCAAAAATCAGGCTCGACAACTCTCTTAGAAATCTGATCAGATTAAAAAAAAATTTGTTAGTGTACAAATCGGTCGATATTTGTGAGCTCTAAGTTCTTTTCAACCGAAGTTGTTGATGATTCAGAACCCACTTTAAAGTGCAGGTCTCCTCAAAAGAGGCTAGTTACTTCACAGAAAAAACGAACTATAAACTATACTTTCATTTGGACGTAAAAATTACTTGATACAAAAATTAACTTCCCAGCATAAACTTTACCCAATTATCGATTAAAGTTTATTTTGTTTTTCCACGACAAAAATTGTATTTTGAAAGACGTTAAGTTCTCTAAATAAAACTTTATCCATCTAAAAAATGACCTGCAACAAATTTTATCCTTAGTTTTTTCTGTGGTTCCATGAAAGAGACTCTATGTCAAAAGAAAAATTGATTTGGCTCCACTAATCGATTTTTTTTCACTTAGAACACTCTAGGACAGTGCGCTGAATGTGGGTATATAACTGATGACCTCAGAAGTTCCGCTCCATCCACTATAGCCTGGCAACCTCTCTACGGTCTGGCTAGAGTTGGGGTGCCGGATGGCAGAACCTATGAGATTCACTTTGCTCTGAAAAAAGGTTCGCGTCTTTCAGTCTGCCATGGGGTACATCTGGCACCAGAGAGGTAAATTTCCAAAACTTTGGAAACAACTATATTCACCGAGATCTAACTTGGCGAAGATGCCCGGATTCAGTGTACTGTCTTGAGAATAAACACGGATGAGACACAACTTTACTTATGTATATATATGTATCTTTTGCACCAGGGATATTAGTAGTACGCTGATCAAATTCTTAGCCAAACGTTCTGCTTCAGTTGCACCTAACTTTGTTTATACTCGAATCTCAAAGTAATAAGCTTGAATCAACGGACGTCATCAGAATTAGAAGAGAGAGAGTTGGGATGAAAGTTTCGAACCAGATTCCTATTAATATACTAATCGATTAGTTAAATATGCGTTTAAGACAAGCACAAAATAACATTTACGTTGAAACTAATTTTATAGTAAATTATTAAGTAAAGCGGAAATGAATGTCGAAAGTTTTAGTCTGCCACATTACATAGAAAAGCGCAAAGTTCCCAAGATTCTAATTTAAGTTTTGCAGGGTTTTGTAATAAACAAGAACTGGTCGTTAAATAGTTTTGGTAAGTTTTAGGGAGTATAAAAATTTTGGTATAAGAAAGATTTATTTGAATAATTTTACAAAAACAGACTTTACTACGCAAAATACTTTGAAAACTGGGGAAATGAGAACTTAATATGATTTGCTAAATATTTAAAATTAAAACTTACTTTATCTGCAAGAAAAAAATCAATCAATTTAAAACCAAAAAAAATTTCTACCAAAATAGTTGGATATTGAATTTTGATCGAGGTTTAGTAGGGCGCTGGATAGATTTCCCTATTTTTAATCAGGCGGTCGTAGGGCAAAATGGGGAGGGCCTGACTAGTTCTGTAACGCGGTTTTAGCCAGGTTCTACCTAGTACTTCTGAGCCGGCCCTAACGAGAGTGCCCTCTTATCGCCCTACGATTAGTAGTAGGGCTCTGTCTAGGCCCTTTCTATTACCTGATTAATATTTCATTGAGTTAAATATTTAATTAATATGGCAAAAAAGTATTTAAAAATAAATATTAATTGATTGCGAGTATTTTCACTTTGTATATTGATGGTACTGGTTAGCTCAACAAATTTTAAACCCTCTTTTTTGATTAAATATTTATTATTATAAGGCGTTATGTAAATATTAAATAAACGAACTGTTAATAGTAATACTAGTAAAATAAATTTTAAATAAATAATTTTTTCGACCGAAATTTTTCATTCTGTAATATATTTTGTTTTTGCGAAGTAGCCTACTTTACAACATTTATAGTTTTTCATAAGGATCGAATTTTTTTCTAAAAAAAAAAACAGGATAGAGATAGATTTGACATACCCATACGAGGCACGAAATTCTTCACTAGAACCTGAAAGGGCAATTATCAGTTTTTTCTAGACGAGATATTCTGATAGGGCTTCAACCAGTTTTTTCAAAATTACATATTCTGATAGGGGTCCCAATGAGTTTTTTCTGGACTAGATATTTTTATAGGGGCCCCAAACAGTTTTTTCTAGAGTAGATATTATGATAGGGGCCCCAACTAGTTTTTTTCAGACTAGACATTCTAATAAGGGCCCAAACCAGTTTTTTCTAGGCTAGATATTATAATAGGGACCCCATCGGAAACCAACTTCAAATAGGGAAATATGAGGAAATTTCTGCCTGAGTTTTTCGAAAAAAATAGTTAAATTTAAAAAAAAAGTTATATTAATTTTAGACAGAATATTCGCAACTAGAACAAACTAAAAACAACAAATTAAAAATGCGATTTTTAGACAAAATGGTGGCGTTAGTAACCTAATAATTGAATTTTCAGCTAAAAAATAATAAATCTACTGACAAAAAAGTGTCCTTTTAAATTCGAAATATCATTTTTTTTTAAAACTGAAACGATTCATTTTTAAATTAAAATCACATAGTTGAACTTCCATAAAAAAAATCTCAACAAAAAATGTGGTTGATATTCTAATAAAAAAAAAGATTTTATTAAAAAATAAAAAAAGTTGAACTTACACAAAAAATAATAATTTTTTACGAAAAATGTAACAGATAATATTAAAGCCCTCAAATATTTTTATATAATTAATCCAAAATAGTTTAATTCAACCCAAAATATGACTTGTAGAATATCCAGTTAAATTTTCATCCAAGAAAGATTTTTCAGCATAATAAAAAAAATTTTTGAACAAGTTTTTAATTTTCGACTCAAAAATAGTAGTTTTGTACAAAGCAGTTAAGTTTTTAATATGGAAATCGAATAGTTAAATTCTCTGCTGATACAATTATTTTCCTACACAAAAAATGAATTCGCAAAATAATGGATAAGTCTTTAATCCGTAAAACGAATTAATAATAAAGTAGTTGAAACAGCTAAATTTCAATTTAAAACCATTTTTTTCAAAGTAAGGAGTTTTCAACAAAATAGTACAATTTTTTAACAAATAAAATTACTTTTTTCAAAAATAGTACAACTTTCAACTAAGTAGTTGAATTTTCGACCCTAAAAGATGACTTTTTAAGAAAATAGTTGAAGTTTAATTCAGGAAGTTTACTTTCTTAATAAAAAGGACAAATGTTCCACAAATTCAATGAATTTTTGAATCAAAGATGGCATAGTTAAATTTTTCATTAAAGAAATTAATTTTTCAGCAATTGGCTCAACTTTTAACGAAGTAGTTAAATTTTCGAACCAAAAAGATTTTTTTTTAGGAATTAGTTTAATTTTTAACCAAAAATGATCATTTTTTTTTAGCTAAAAATGACATTGTGAAATTTTTAGCTGAAAATTAAATTGATAAATTTTCAGCTAAGAAAAGGAATATTTAACAAAAAAGCAAAATTCAAAAAAACACTTAAACTTTCAGCCAATAAAATAAATCTTGAACAAAGAACTCAAACTTTCAACCAAGTATTTTAATTTTCGAACCAAAAAGATGACTTTTGAAGAAAATAGTTGAATTTTTAACCCAAAAGGAGTATATTTAAGCTAAAAATGGAATATTTTAATTTTTAGTCAAGAACATTAATTTAAAAAAAAGTCTTTAACTAATAAAATTAACTTTTGACATGAAATTAAAACTCTGAAGGAAGTAGTTGAATTTTTGACGAAAGAAGATAACTTTCTAAGAAAATAGTTGAAGTTTCATTTAGGAATTTTAATTTCTTATTAAAAAGGACAAATTTGACAGAAAATTAATGAATTTTTTAATTAAAGATAGCATAGTTAAATTTTTCGTTAAAAAATTAACTTCCTACGAAAATGAAAAAAATTGGAATCAAAATGCTTAAATCTTTAACCAATGAAATGGATTTGTCAGCGAGTAGTTCAACTTTTAACGAAGTAGTTGAATTTTCGAACCAAAAAGATAAATTTTTAAGGAATTAGTTTAATTTTTAACCAAAAATGATCATTTTGTAGCTGAAAATGAAATTGTTAAATTTTCATCTAAGAAAAGTAATATTCAACAAAAAAACGAAATTAAAAAAAGCAGTTACACTTTCAGCCAATAAAATAAATCTTGAACAAAGAACTGAAACGTTCAACCTAGTATTTCAATTTTTGAACCAAAAAGATGACTTTTGAAGAAAATAGTTGAATTTTTAAGCCAAAAGGAGTATTTTTTGAGCTAGAAATGGAATATTTTAATTTTCAGTCAGGAAAATTAATTTTAAACAAAAAATCTTTAATTTTTGAAAATTAATTCTTAGCTAAGAATGGGATAGTTACATTTTTTTCAGAAAAGTGACTTTACAGAAAAAAAGAAACTTAAATAAATAATTCAATCTTGAACCAATGAAAGAAAGTTTTAAAGAAGTATGTAGTTCAATTTTTAACCAAGTAGTTAAAGTTTAGACTAAAAAAATTACTTTTTAACAAAATGAATAACTTTAAAAAAAAAATAAATTTAAACTAAGTAATATAATTTTCAGCCAAGAGAGATGATTTTTCAATTAATTTTCCACTAAAAATAGTATAATTTTTTAACAGGTTCTAGTGATACAGTTCGCTTTTAAGCAAAAAAATAAGAAAAGGGAGACGTTTCTTGAAAGCAAGTGAAGAAAAGAATTCTTTAATTAATCGAGTCGTTTGTGCTGCAGACAAAAATTTATGAGTTGACGTCCGAAAAAATTAAAAGAAAAAATTTTTTTATTCGGGTAATATTTTTTGTTCTATTTTTCGATGTGAAGATTTAACATTTTGACAATTTAAACCAAATTTTTTTTTGTTTTACAAAATAAAAAAAAAGATTATTGTCTAATTTATAATTTTCTGAAAATGTGCAAATAATTAGTTTCTTTTAGAATGATCTATATACTCACATTCTGGAAAAAAGTTAAATCTGTCGAACCTGAATTTTTCTAACCTGGATCAAGGAAACATTGTATAATTTTCTTTTTTCATGAAAAGAATTTTTCGCGCGTTTTTGAAACGTTTTGAAAACTAAAATAAATCATAAAAGAAAAATATATTTTTTCATATTTAAATCAATTTTTATTTATAAAGAAGCATTAAAAAAATGAATTTATTAAATGTATTTATTAAATTAACATGGATATTTCAAAAATATAATAGACTTAATATTTATTTATAAAACCAAACGTTCAGTAATTAAATCAAATTGTGTAAATTTATTATGTTTAAAAAATGATAATTTTCAAAAAATAAGGAAACTAAATAAACTAACTACTAAATAAACTAAAATAAACTAAATAAAATAAAACTAAATATCAGAGTAAATTAAATAAGTACATATTTTCTTGTTATTTTCAATATTATTATTTTTAATTATTATTATTTTTGTATGTATTACTGGAAGAAAAAATAGTTTTCCACTAAATAAGAAAAACAAATTTTTTACCAAAATGATGAATCTTCAGCTGGAATAGATGCATTTTAAATCTGAAATATGAATTTTTAACCATAAATTAATCTCTACGAAAAAGACGAATTTTCAACTAAAAAAGGTACATTTTAATTCAAAAATTTTTTTCAGTTAAGAAAATTAATGTTCTTCCAAATAGATAAATTTTTTACTGAAATGATAGAATATTCAATTGAAATAGTTACATTTTCAGTTAAAAATAATAATTAAAAAAAAATTGCAACAATTTTTTAATACTAAATAAATTATCAAAAAATAGTTGCACTTTCAAAACAAATAAATTTTTAACTAAAATGATGAATATTTAACTGGAATATTGGAATTTTCAACCAAAATGATAAATTTTTAAACAAAAGATTATTTTATATTCAAAAAAGACGAGTTTTCAACAAAATACATCAATTTTCAACTAAAAAATATAAATACTTATCCAAAAATTGCACAGTTGAATTTTCAGTTAAAAAAAATATTTTTCTACCAAAAAGATACATTTTTACCTAAAATGATGTACTAGTTGAGGCAATAAAATTTTCAGTAAAAAAAACAATTTTGAAACAAATAAAAAATGTCAAACAATTTATTATTACTAAATAAATTATCCAAAAAATAGTTAAACTTTGAAACAAAGTAATGAATTTTTAACTAAAATGATGAATCTTCAACTTAAATTGTAAAATGTTTAACTTAAAAAATTAATTTTCAAAGAAAAAAGATCCATTTTTAACCAAATGGTATAATTTTAAACTAAAAAATATGATTTTTTAACCAAAATGATAATTTTTTAAAACAATATTATTTTATACCCAAAAAGGACAAGTTTTCAACATCAAATTTCGACTAAAAAAATATAAATTCTTAGCCAAAAAGTGCATAGTAGAATTTTCAGTTTAAAAAATTAATTTTCCAATAAAAGAGATAAATTTTTGCCTAAAATTATGTCCTAGTTGAGACAATCACATTTTCAGTGAAAAACAACAAATTTTAAACAAACAAAAAAATGGCTAACAATTTATTATTAATACGTAAATTCTCAAAAAAATAGTTACGGTTTAATATAAAGTGATGAATTATCAATAAAAAATTGTAAAGTTAAATTTTCAGTTAAAAAAAATTAATTTGCCACAAAAAAAATAATTTTTCAACCAAAGTTATAAATGTAAAACTAAAAATATAAAAATTTAAATCAAATACTTAAGTTTTCAATAACAATGATGAATTTTAAAACAAAAAGATTAATTTCTACAAAAAGGACAAATTTTTTATTAAAAAAGCTCATTTTACAACCAGAAATTTAATAAGTAAATTTTCAGTTAAAAAGGCAATGCTAAACAAAACAGATGCATTTTAGACTAAAAGAATATTAAATTGGATTAATTAGATTTCCTGTCTAAAAAGTTTAATTATCAACAAAAATATTGCAACAAAATAGTTAAATTTTTAACTAAAATGATGAATATTTAAATGGAATACTTGAACTTTTCACCAAAAAGATATTTTTGAAATAAAAAAATAATTCCTAAACCAAAAATGAAATAGTTCAATTTTTAGTAAAAAAGATTAATGTTGAATTCCTATTGATTTCTATGAGCCTCCTTTTTCTTCTTTTTACTGTTTACACACTTATTTTTTTCCATAATTATTCCTATTTTCAATTAATTATTATAAAAAAAATTAAATGTATTTTCCAGCAAGTGGTTTAACTTCTAATGAAGTAGTTGACTTTTCGAAAGAAAAAATAGAAATTTTTATGGAATTAGTTTAATTTTGAACGAAAAATGTTTATTTTCCAGGTAAAAATGAAATTGTAAAATTTTCAGCTGAGAAAAGTAATCTTCAACAAAAAAAGGCAATTTAAAAAAAACAGTTAAACTTTCAGCCAATAAAATAAGCCTTAAACGAAGATCTTAAACTTTCAACCAAGTATTTTCATTTTTGAACCAAAAAGATGACTTTTCAAGAAAATAGTGGAATTTTCATTCAGGAATTTTAATTTCTGATTAAAAAGGACAAATTTTACAGATAACTATTGAATTTTTTAATTAAAGATGGCATAGTTAAATCTTTTATTAAAGAAATTAATTTTGTAGCAAGTGGTTCAACTTTTAACAAAGTAGTTGAATTTTCGAACCAAAACGAAATTTTTTTAAGGAATTAGTTAAATTTTTAACCAAAAATGATAATTTTTAAGCTAAAAATGAGATTGTTAAATTTTCAGCTGAGAAAAGTAATTTTCAACAAAAAAACGCAATTAAGAAAAACAGTTACACTTTCAGACAATAAAATAAATCTGGAATAAAGAACTCAAACTTTTAACCAAGTATTTTTATTTTTCAGCCAAAAAGATAACTTTTCAAGAAAATAGTTGAATTTTTAACCCAAAAGAAGCATTTTTGAGCTAAAAATGGAATCTTTTAATTTTCAGTTAAGAAATAAGAAAAAGCTCATTTGACAACCAAAAATGTAATAGTTAAATTTTCAGTTGAAGAGGTAATCCTAAACCAAAGAGGTGCATTTTAAACTAAAACAATGTAATATTTAATTGGATTAATTAGATTTCCTGTCTAAAAAGTTTAAATATCAACATAAACATTTTGACAAAATAGTTTAATTTTCAACTAAAAAAGATAAATTTTCAACAAAAACATTTTTTTTAACAAAATGATGAATATTTAACTGGAATACTTGAACTTTTTACGAAAAATATGATTTTTTTATTAAAAAAATAATTCTTCAACCAAAAAGATTCCTTTTTAAAAAAATAGCTAAATTTTTAACCCAAAAGGAGTATTTTTAAGCCAAAAATAGAATATTTTAATTTTCAACCAAAAACATTAATTTTAAACAAAAAATATTTAACCAAAAATATTAATTTGTGACAAGGAAGTACAACTCTGAAGGAAGTATTTAAATTTTTGACCAAAAAAGATGTCTTTTTATGAAAATAGTTAATTTTTTTTTACTAAAAACGATTAATTCTCAGCCAAGAATGGGATAGATAGATTTTTTTATATAAAAGTGAAATATTCAAAAAATTAACCCTATTTAGGGGTTGAACAGACCCCAAAAAAATAAATAAAGAAAATACGTGATTTTACCTTTGTAAACTTTAATTTATAAAACAAATACAATGAAAAATGATTTTATAATAAGTGGTATTTCCAATTAAAAATTTTTTTTTTAGGTCTTCTCAACCCTTAAATAGGTTGCGAGTAATTTGATACCTGTAACATCTTTTTCTTTTTTTCCCCAGGTTGCTAGGGAGGTCCAAAAAATAGTCGAACTTTGGCGTCAAACTTTCAGCAAATTTATAGAAACATCCTATAACATTTTTCTTTAAATGCTTTCAAATACCATTAAATGAATTTTTTCTTTTAAATTATAAACAAAAATGTTTGAAAATGCCGCTGAAATTTTTATAGCAAACTGTGGATAATTTTTTAAAATCTTTTTACATCTAGAGCTGTTCCAACAGTGGGACACAATCAAGACAGCGATTCGATTAATTTGAATTTTTCACTCTGCCCTAGGGCCTACACAAATAATTCAAGGTCGATCAACCCTGTTTAATTCTGTGTATAAAATGCAATAATCCTTTAAAAAAACTGGTTGGGGCCCCTATCAGAATATCTAGTCTGGAAAAAACTAGTTGGAGCCACTATCAGAATATCTAGTCTAGAAAACACTGATGGAAAATTTTAAATTTTCAGAAAAAAATATACTTCCTGTCATTGTAAAAAGTTGTAAAGTAATCGACAACGGGAAAAAACGAAATATTACAAGAAGAAAAAATTCAATCGATTAAAATTATTTATTTAAAAATTATTTTATTGATATTTCTGTTAACAGTCCAAGTATTTTACATATGCATAACGTCGTAAAATAATAAAAATGTAATCAGAAAAACAGAGTTTAAAATTTTTTGAGCTATATATCCTAATTGCTCCTAATCGCCGCGCGAGGAAAGGACACTCTCGTTAGGGCCTGCTTAGAAGTTCTAGCTAGAACCTGGCTAAAACAGCGTTACAGAACTAGAGAGGCCCTCTCCATTTTCCCAGACGAATGCCTGATTAGAAATAGGGAAATCTATCCAGGGCCCTACTGAACCCCAATTGAAATTTCTACATGGGAATTTAATCTGTTAAAAACAAATAGTTTTGAGAAAAATAAATAATATCTTTATTGATTCTTATAAACGATTAATGATAGTTTATAGTGAAATTGATAAGTGAATAAATAAAAAATGTAATAATTGAATTTTTTTCTTGCAGGGTGAAGGGGCATGTTGGTCTGCCGGCGGTTGCTGATCGCAGCCGCGATCGCGGCCTCTGTCGAGGCCTCGGCTTCGTCCGCTAGTTTTCCGGAAATCCCCGGGTATTCTGGCTTTTCCGGTTATCCCGGCTTCTCCGTCTTCGCCCGTTCGGCAACTTCCTCTGCCGGCACCTTCACCACTGCGCCACCCACTTCCGGCTGCAGATTATCAGAGTTCCTCTGCAGTACTGGCCACTGTATTTCTCAGGACAAGTACTGTGACGATCAGAATGACTGCGGCGACAATTCCGACGAACCGAGATATTGCTCCCGTAAGTCCAAGTATTTCAACAACAATTTCAGTTTTTTAAAAACATACTATTTTTTGGATAGAATAATTAATTAATGTTTTTTTTTTGTATTCAGAAATTTGTTTTTCTTTATTCTCTATTATTATAAATATTATCATGTATCTTATTATTATTATCATTATTCTCTATTATTTTTTAGTCTCTACCATATTTTTCTCCCTTTCTAACTTTTCTCTCTACTCCCCCTAACAAATCCAAAAAATATTTTTTCCATTCTGTCATTTCAATATCTTCGTTTAATCTTTTTCTTCTTCTTTCTCTATCTACTACCTTTCATACCTCTTCTTCCGTCCTAGTCTTCTGCGCCTCTTCCTCAAACCTTTTATTCTCTTCCTCTTTCTTTTGATCACACAACTCACAATACTCTTTCTTTTTTCAACTATATTCATCCCCATTACTTTTTTCTTTTCTCCACTTTCTTAACTTCTTTCAGACCTCTTTCTTTTTCTCTTTACAATCCTTATACCATCCACTTCTATTCCTCTCTTTACTAACTTTATTTTTGTTTGTGCACTCTAATCCTCTTTTTACTTCTTCTATCATTTTTTCAATCTCATCGTCCACATTTCCCTCTTCCATTTTGATATTTCTTACCTTTTATCTAAAGTGTTCTTTTCCTTGCCTTGACCAATCCCCTTTTCCTACACTCTTTACCTTAGCTCCCTTTTTATGCATATTATTATTATTTTTTCTCTCTTTAATGTCACTATTAAGGGGAAGTGATCCAAATCAATATAATTATCTACCTCTAATTTCTCGACCTTGTCTCTTACCTTATCATTCACTATCACATAATTAATTACCGGTCCCCTTTCTCCTCCTGACCGTACATAATTTCCGTCTTCATCTCTTTAACAGCTTCTTTCTCTCCCCATTCAGTACCTTATTTTTTGATTTTCTTCCCTTCCTCCTTTATCTCCCGTTCTGACATTGAAATACCCACCTATTATAAGTCTAATCTTTTTTTTATTTTCTTCCATCGTTTCTTTTAACTCCTCTGCTTTCTCCTGCATATTTCCATTCACATAAACCCCCACTATCTTCCACTTCTCTCCTCCCATCTTTACCTTTTCTACTATTAATCCTTCTTTTTGTTATTTTCTCTCTTTCTTATATTTTCCCTGCTATACATTCATATCTCACTCCCATCACTATTCCTCCCGTTGCTCTGCCCTTTTTATTCCTCCTCTTTACATTTCGAACTTGCCATTTGTAACCATTTGGTAATCTTCCCCTTACTCTTTCCCATCCCTTTTCATCTAGCCACGTCTCCATCATTATTACAACATCCCATTGTGTCAAATTTCTCATAAATTCTCTCTCCTTTCTTTTCAATCCTGCTGTATTCAAGTAAATTATCCTCCATTCTTCCCTACATTTGTTTTTTGTCTCTGTTTGCCTCTTACTATTTCTTATTTTCCTATCTCCCGTTTCTTTCTCTCCTAGTTTGACTACTACTGATTTCTTACTGACTCTTCCCTTTCTTCATCTTAATCTCACCATACTCCGTCTATCTGTATTCTTCCATATTTAACCCATGTTCTTTTTTCCATTTCTCTTTCCTCTTCCGCTATTTTCCTTAACTTATATTGCATCCTTCTTTCTACCCATATCAAATCATCCTCTATTTTCTCCGAGCGTCCATATAACATCCTCTTATTTGTAATCACTTCCCTCTTATGTTCCTATTTCTTTAGTTTGCCCAGTAACATTTTCTCCCCTCTTCGCTCTTCCCTTCCTAAACTTCGCACTTCATCTACCTCTACTTTAGCATCAATCCTTTTTAGTACTCCCTCCACTCCTTCCTGCATCTCCTTCTACTCTAATCTTATACCCTTTATCACTACGTTTCTTTTTCTTTCGTCCCTATCTTTCCTTTCAATTCTTTATTCTATTTTTCCCAATCTTTCCTTCTCCGTACTCCCACTCTCGCTCCCACCAAGATCCCGGTTTGAGCTTTCTATCTTTCTTATCCTACCTTGCATTTCCTCTACCATTTTACTATCCTCCTGCTTCTCTAGTTTTTGCTCCGATGACTGCATCCTCTTTTCTAAGTGTTCCCTAACTTCTTCTCATTTTTTCATTTCTTTCCTAATTTCAGCCATTTCCCGCCTAATTTCTTTCCTTAATTCCACTCCCCTTTTTTCCTGCTTTTCTGCATAAATGCCCATTACTTCTATCATGACTTTGCGAGTTTCTTTTAGTCTTTCCTCTGATTATCGATGTCATTTCCGTTTCCTTTGGCTCCCTTACTATTCTCACCCTTCTCTACCAATCTCTGCTTTTTTGGGGGCCATCTAAACATTTTTGGATATTTTAAGTTAGAACTTAAATCGTCCTTTTTTTCACTGCTTCCCCTCTCCCCTCTCTTAATTTTGATAAAAGTCTTAATCGATCCTACGCTTTTTGCTCTTAATCTCTCATTTTCTATAGTTTTCTTGTACTTCCCCCTTGCTTTCCTTTTATTCATCTCCTCTTTCTGCGTACTAAATACTTCCTGCTCTAAATCCGATTTTTCCTTGATGTTACTCTCTATACTATCCATAAATTTAATTTCAAACGTTCCCGCCTGTTATCCTTCCCTGCCTCCATCTATCGTCGTATTCTGGTACCTGTTTTGTCTTTCTCCGTCTCTACCCAACCCTGCTAATACTAACCCGATGGAACCAGTCCTCCCACCCTTGCACAAATCTTAAACCAACCTAACCTCAACTTTTACACAAATCTGTCTCAATCCTCAAAAATATAATCATCCCCTTTTCAAATCCACAATCCCTCAATCAATCTGTTACATCTTAACCCCTTCAATACACTGCCACAATTCATTCACCTCAAATTTCACCACAATTATCGGAAAAACTCAGCATCCACAATTCCCACTACCTTACACTTTCATACCGGAAACGGAAGAACCAGAAATTTGTTCGCATCCACATAGAAAGAATTTTTTTTGTTTTGAAAAAAATTATGTACAAAAAAAATTTGTCACTTTTTGTTCAACTTTCAATTAGAATAAGGTTACAGTAAATTATTGTTTAGAAGCATAATTGTTTGACAGGGGATGCTCTGCTGGTATCGGCAATAAAGTTTTATGCTGGTACATTATTACATGACATTACTGTAGGTTATTAAATTTTCATTATATTCTTTATTACACTTTTATTTCATCATTACATTGTTATTGTTATTGTACGTAAAATTATTTCTTCAGCCAGTCACAGGGCTGACTTTAACATTATTTTTGAGAACAGCCGGAGAGGTGTGCTTCTGTTTCTCGCGCTTCGCGCTCGATAATGTATTTTTCCTTGCGCTCCGCACTCGCTCTTTATATATTCCCCCAAATTTTTTTACTAAAGTTTAAACCATCGACAACAGTTATTTGGTGATAGTAAATTCTCTTTGGTTAAAGCTCCTTCGGCTTTAACGAACACATTCTCATCACGTATCTCGTGCTTCGAACTCGAAATTTTCCCTTAAATTGTATGTCATTTCCATAAATTTATATTATTACAATGCATAACATGAATTTGTATTAAAACAGACGTAGTTTAATTGTCTCGTTTAAAGCAACGCGCTTTCTTAAAAAAAACTTTTGTTATTGATAAAATGTAATTTTTGGATTTTCCATTATTTTTTATGCCTTCGCAATTGAATTTTTTTTTTTTTAAAGAAAAGTTAAAAAGTTGGTATTATAATCTTGTAGGGCATTCAAAAATCAACTTTTTATTCATTTTCGTGTGTTTTTTGGAACTTTTTAAATGCTATAACTCTCTAATTTTTGGTTTTATGAAAAAATTCATAAGGATAAGTTGTTCATCTTTTTGAATGCTATGAATATTCGTATAGAGAATTTTTGAATTTTGAAAAAAGTGGTCTCAAAAATATCCAAAATGCGCTAACTTTTTGAATTTGTATCCAAAACGTGGACACTTGCTCAAAAATTAGAAAGATCAAATTTTATTGACCTTCTCTGATGAGAATGTAAAAATGAATTAATTTGTCACGAATTATTTTCTGATAGTTCTATTTATGATTTGAATCGTGAAAATAGCATCAAAACATACAAAAACTAAATTTTTTGAAACCCCCTACACGAAACGAAAAAAAAAATAAAAGAAAAAAGTTCAAACAGCAGCATTTTTCTTCTCTTGACTTTTTTTTCATATCGTGCGTTATTTGGCTTAAAATGTTTATTTTCGTGTCTTTTTTGAAATTTTGTAAATGCTTTAACTCTGGTAATTTTTGGTTTTTTGAAAAAAGTCATTTGGATAAATTGTTCGAGTTTTTGAATACTATAAAGAAAAAATTACATTTATCAAATAGTGATAAATGTTGCTAAAATTATCATGAAGCTTCCAATTAAAAAGACTGGAATTAAAAAAAAACGAATTTTTCTGTTGACAATTGCCCAAATAATACATTATAATAATACATAATAATTCAAAAAAATTATAAAATTTATCAAAAAATTATGAATTTTTTTGAAATTATCATTAGGTTCCTAATTTAAAAGAATTGACAGCGAAAAAAACGAATTTTTGCTGACGACAAATGGCTGAATAATGAATTTGTTCATTTAATTTGTTTATAATATTAACAACAATAGTCTTAAGAGAAAATTTTTTCAACAAATAATTTGTTTATAAATTTTTTTTGTTTATTGTATCATGATAAAATATCTTTATATAATGTAACTGTATGAAACGTCGGCGACTACAACAATTTTCCTATTATTAACGAGCACCAGAAATGTCGAATATAAAAAATTGTCATTTTTTTCGTCATATTTATTTATAACAAAAAATTTAAAAACTAAATTAAAAATCAGGCTTTAAACTTTCTTTGAAATTTTATCAACTTTAAAAAAAAATTCAAATTGGTCCACAGATTCAGCCGGAATCGTTTAATCAACATTATATTTGTGACCGGTCAAAGGTTCACTTAATAGTTGTTTTAACAATTTATAATTTTTGTTAATAATATTCTCTTAGAATAATGCTGAAAAATTGCAGTTTTTTCTAAAATTTTCCACTTTTTGTCGAATTTTCATTTAAAGTGAGTTGAATAATTAATTAAAGTACACAAAATAATTGTTTCAAAAATTTAATATAATTATTAATAATGTTTAATTTGAGTAATGGTGGAAAATTGTGGCTTTTTCTGAAATTTATAATTATTAGTCTACTCTTAGATGAGTGCTAAAAAGTTAGGAGTTAAAAAAATGATAATTTAAACAATTTATTATTGTGTATAACTATCTTCTCTCAGAGTATAATGCTTAAAAGTTGCTTTTTTTCTAAAATCTTAAGATTTATTTTTTAAAAATTTAGAATACACACTGGAAATGGATATCGTTAATCAGAAATTATTAAATTTAAAAGATTTAAACATTTTCAACAATTACCTTTTTTCGGTTTCAGGCATTTTTTTACTGGAATTAGGGATTTTAAACCAAAATCAATCAATTTTAAAGACTCATGGTTTTTCAACAATTTTCCGTTACATTAGTTTTGCATTAAGAAATTGGTACTTCACGTATTTTAAACTATAAATCATTTTAATTTCAACAAGATTTATTAAAATTTAGCAAATTTGGAATTTTTTGGTGTTTTTACGAAGCAAATCAGTACTTTTAATAAAAAAATTAAATATTAAAGAAGACATAACTTTCAAAAATTTTGAGTAAATAATAATTTACATAAATTTACACCAAAATTTATATTTTAAAATAAAAAATTACTAGAATCCAAAAAAATTGAGAATCTTTTTACAAATTGTGATTATGGTAGTATTTTAATCAAAAATATGTGTTTTTAATAACAATCCAAAGAAATTGAGGCAGATTTATAAATTTTAACAATTTTAGGTTTTTCAATAAAACTTGTTGGTATATTTAATAAAATATTATTATATTGTGAAGAATATTTAGAATTTTTGAAAAACTTTTGTTCGTGTGTTTTACCTGAAATTTCTATCTTTAGAGAAAAAATCTTTTTTGTGTTGATTTTTGTTTAAAATAATAAATTTTACAACTTTGAAGAATTTCGGATTTTGTCAGTGTTTTCTTCGGAAATGAAAAGTTTTTCTAAAAAATCATTAAATTTAAAAAAGTTTAATATTTTCTTAACAATTTTAGGTTTTGTTAGTATTTTACATTGAAGATTAATATTTTCAAATAAAAATGATTATAATTTCAAAAAGATTTAGACTCTTTTAACAATTTTGTATCTTTATAAAGTTTTTCGTCCGAATTTCGTATTTTTAATTAAAACTAATTACGTTTCAAAGAAGATTTACAATTTTTGAACAATTTTAGGTTATTTTAGCTTTTTTCATTGATTATTATTTCAGATAATAGATGCTATGAAATACAAGAATTTTTTATTTTTAAAAATTTATATTTTTATTAAAAAATTGGATGAGACAAAAAAAATTGCGCACATAATCCGTTTTTGTTTTATAATATAATTAAATTACAATTAATTGTTACATTTTGTTAATAAAAAGTATATCATTTTAAAAAAAGTAATTAATTTGATCATTGAAATCTTAGTATCATTACAAAATAAAATAGAAGAGTGTCAAGTCTTGGTCTAATTATTATTAATTGTTGATTAAAAGAATTTAATTTCTCTTAACATTCTCCTTGACAAACTGTGTTATTCACAAGTCTAACAACAAATAAATTTTATTTCTTTAGATTACAAAGTTAAATTATAAATAAACAATTTCATTAACAAATAGATTTTCAAATGTGACGTTCGGGCAGGTTTTTTAAATGTCAAAATTAAAAATGTTACTTGTTATTGTTTAAAACTTAATCAGAATAATAGTTTTAAATTGTATAATATTCAAATGTACTGAACCTGACTATTATATTTTTATGTTTTATATGTAAAAATCTTAACTGAATAAATAGGATAAAAATATAATAATTAAAAATGTACACTTTGCATTTTGACAACAATTTTTATACTTTTTTCTTATCTTCATTTACGACAAAATCATTCGTTATAATGGACGTCAAAAAGGTAATATTATTAAAGTTGTATTTTTATATTAATTATTTATGGAAATTAGTAATCATAATATTCTTAAAATACTTGAATTAATTTTGCTTTAAAATTTATTCTTTCTTTATTAGGAGTTGCCGAAAGTCGCTATGGATATGCTAATCGAGACCTAATTATCTCGTGATTCATTAACAATTTAAAAAAAGATTAGTATGTTAAAATTCGTCTTCTTAAAAAAAATCTGATGATATATAAAGCTAATTTTCGACTTGAGACGAATCAATTGACCTACAATATTCATAAATTTGGTCAAAGATTAAGCAATTTATGGCCATTAATGATATTTAAAAAATTGTTTTCAATAGTTAATCTTTCTTCATTAACATAATGAAACATTTATGCAACACTCAAATAGTCCTTGATTTGAGGCAAATCAATTGACCTATAATATTAATATATTGTGTCAAAGCATGCGAAAGTTATGGTCTATTATATAATTTAAGAAAATCTGTCTTAAACAGAAAAACTTTTTTCAATAATATAAAATAGTTGTTGGGCCAAAAGTCAGATATCGGAAAAAAACTTTTTTCTCCGATTTTATGAATCAAAATATTATAATTAATCTCATGTAAAATAAAAAAAATTATCTTTTATAAACAAAATAACAAAATTAATCAAAAAAATTAATTTAATTAATTTAAATAATTTTATCTTGCAAAAATAAATATATCGGAAAAAAATAGTTTTTCTATGATTTTAGGAATCAAAATATTCAAACTGATGTCGTTAAAAAAAAACATTATCTTTTATAAAAAAAATATTAAAATTCACAAAAAAAATTAATTTAAACCATGTTTTTTGCAATTGTGTTTTTTCTGACCTTCGCTTCTTACGAATTTTTGAAAAATGATTGACCTATAACATTAATACATTTTATCACAGCACACGAAAGTTATGTTGGTTATATAATTTAAGAAAATTTGTCTTAAACAGAAAAGATTTTTTCACTAACATAAAATAGTTTCGTGCCAAAAGTCAGAAATCTGAAAAAGAAATATTTTTTCTATGATTTTAGGAATCAAAATATTATAACTGATGTAATTTCAAATAAAAAACATATTTTGATAAAAAATATTGATATTTAAAAAAACATGAACGCAAAACATGTTTTTTTGCAATTGAATTTTTTCTGACCTTCATTTATTACCAATTTAAAAAAATTGATTGACCTATCATATCAATACATTTTATCAAAGCATACGAAAGTTATGGTCTTTTATATTATTTCACTAATATAAGGAAGTTATCGTGTCAAAAGTCAGATATCTGAAAAAAAAAGTTTTTCCATGATTTTAAGAATCAAAATATTATGAGTGATGTAATTTCAATTAAAAAACATTTTTTATAAAAAATAATATTATTCACCGAAAAGGAAACAATAATTTCAACCATGTTTTATACGATTTAATTTTTTTCAGACTTTCGCTTCTTACCAATTTTTGTAAAATGATTGACCTATAACATAATTACATTTTATCAAAGCATACGAAAGTAATGGCCTTTTATATGATTTAAGAACATTTGTCTTAAACAGAAAAACTTTTTTCACTAACATACGATAGTTGTCGCGCCAAAAGTCAGATATCTGAAAAAATAGTTTTTCTATGATTTTAGGAATAAAAATATTATAACTGATGTCATATTAAATAAAAAACATTATCTTTTATAAAAATATTAGAATTCACTTTTAAAAAAACACATATTAATACCAATTTACAAATTTAAAAAAATTGATTGACCTATAATATTAATTCATTATATTACAGCATACGAAATTTATGGACTTTCAAATAATTTCATTATTTTTTTTAATAAAAAATAATATACTTCACCAATCAGAACATTAATTTCAACCATGTTTTTACAATTGTATTTTTTCTGACCTTCATTTCTTGCCAATTAAAAAAAATGATTGACCTATAATATTAAAACATTGTATCAAAGCATACGAAAGTTATGGTCCTTTAAAAAGTCAGATATCGGAAAAAATAGTTTTTCTTCGATTTTAAGAATAAAAATATTCTAACTGATGTCATATTAAATAAAAAACATTATCTTTTATAACCAAATATAACAATTCACTAAAAAACACGTTAATACCAATATACAAATTTAATAAAATTGATTGACCTATAATATTCATACATTGTATTAAAGCATACGCAAGTTATGGTCTTTCATATAATTTCAGAAAATTTGTCTTAAACAGAAAACTTTTTTCACTAATATAAGATAGTAGTCGAGACAAAAGTCAGATATCTGAAAAAATAGTTATTCTATGATTTTAAAAATCAAAATATTATAACTGATGTAATTTCCAATAAATATCATTTTTTATGAAAAATATTAATATTCACCAATTTTTGAAAATGATTGACCTATAATATTAATACATTTTATCAAAGCATACGAAAGTTATGGTACATAATATGATTTAGGAAATTTTTCTTAAACAGAAAAACTTTTTTCCCTAACATAAGATAATTGTCCTGTCAAAACTCAGATATCGGCCAAAAATAGTTTTTCTATGATTTTAGGAATCTAAATATTCGAACTGATGTTCATTTCAAATAAAAAACCTCTTTTATAAAAAAAATATTAAAATTCACACAAAAACATTAAGTTGAACCATGTTTTTTGCGATTGCGTTTTTTCTGACCTTCGCTTCTTACCAATTTATGTAAAATGATTGACCTATAACATTGATACATTTTATCACAGTACACGAAAGTTATGTTGTTAATATAATTTTTAAGAAAATTTGTCTTAAACAGAAAGTCTTTTTTCAATATTATAAGATAGTTGTTATGTTAAAATTCAGATATCGGAAAAAAATAGTTTTTCTACCATTTTAGGATTTAAAATATTATAATTGATGTAATTTCAAATAAAAAACATTATCTTTTATAAAAAAAATAGCAAAATTCATCAAACAAAACATTAATTTAAACCATGTTTGCTGCAATTGTATTTTTTCTGACCTTCATTTCTTACAAAAAAAAAAGAATTATTGACCAATAACATTATAACATTTTATCAAAGAATAAGAAAGTTGTGGTCTTTTATATAATTTAGGAAAATTTGTTTTAAACAGAAAAACTTTTTTGACTAACATAAGATAGTTGTCGTGCCAAAAGTCAGATATCTGAAAAAAATAGTTTTTCTATGATTTTAAGAATATGATTTTAGGAATCAAAATATTACAACTGATGCAGTTTTGAATAAAAAACATTATCTTTCATAAAAAAACATTAAAATTCACAAAAAAAACATTAATTCAAACCATGTTTTTGCAATTGTTTTTTTTTGTTTTCGCTTCTTACCAATTAAAAAAAATGATTGACCTATAATATTAATACAGTGTATCAAAGCATACAAAAGTTATGGTGTTTATATGCCTTAAAATAATCTTCCCTAAACAGACAAAATTTTTTCACTAACATAAGATAGTTGTCCTGCCGAAAGTCAGGTATCTGAAAAAATAGTTTTTCTATGATTTTAGGAATCAAAATATTACAACTGATGCCATTTTGAATAAAAAAACATTATCTTTCATAAAAAAAATGATTAAAACTCACTAAAAAACATTAATTTTAACCATGTTGTTTATGATTGTATTTGGTTTCACCTTCGCTGCTTAAAAATTTTTGAAAAATGATTGACCTATACTATAAATATATATACCTATACTTTATTAAATTTAATCGAAACATACGATAGTTATGGTATTTTATATAATTTAAGAACACTTGTCTTAAACAGAAACAATTTTTTCACTAACATAAGATAGCTGTCCTGCCAAAAATCAGATATACAACCAAAAAAGTTTTTCAATGATTTTAGGAATCAAAATATTGTAACTGATGTCATTTCAAGTAAAAAACATGATCTTTCATAAGAAAACATTAAAATTCACAAAAAAACATTAATTCAAATCATGTTTTTGCAATTGTTTTTTTTATCTTCGCTTCTTACCAACTAAAAAAAAATGATTGACCTATAATATTAATACAGTGTATCAAAGTATACAAAAGTTATGGTGTTTATATACCTTAAAATAATCTTCCCTAAACAGACAAACTTTTTTCACTAACATAAGATAGTTGTCCTGCCAAAAGTCAGGTATCTGAAAAAATAGTTTTTCTATGATTTTAGGAATCAAAATATTACAACTGATGCAATTTTAAATAAAAAAACATTATCTTTCATAAAAAAAAATGATTAAAACTCACTTAAAAACATTAATTTTAACCATGTTGTTTATGATTGTATTTTGTTTCACCTTCGCTGCTTAAAAATTTTTGAAAAATGATTGACCTATAACATTATTAAATTTGATCGAAACATACGATAGTTATGGTATTTTATATAATTTAAGAACATTTGTCTTAAACAGAAACAATTTTTTCACTAACATAAGATAGCTGTCCTGCCAAAAATCAGATATACAACCAAAAAAGTTTTTCAATGATTTTAGGAATCAAAATATTGTAACTTATGTCATTTCAAGTAAAAAACATGATCTTTCATAAGAAAACAATTATTCAAATCATGTTTTTGCAATTGTTTTTTTTATCTTCGCTTCTTACCAATTAAAAAAAATGATTGTTATGGTGTTTATATACTTTAAAAAAATCTTGCCTAAACAGAAAAACTTTTTTCACTAACATAAGATAGTTGTCCTGCCAAAAGTCAGATATCTGAAAAAATAGTTTTTCTATGATTTTAAGAACCAAAATATTATAACTGATGTAATTCCCAATAAATAATATTTTTAATGAAAAATATTAATATTCACCAAACAGAAAAAACAATAATTTAAACCATGTTTTTTGCAATTGTATTTTTCTGACCTTCGCTTCTTACCAACTTTTGAAAAATGATTGACCTATAACATTATTACATTTTATCAAAGAATAAGAAAGTTATGGTCTTTTATATAATTTAGGAAAATTTGTCTTAAACAGAAAAGCTTTTTTCACTAACATAAGATTGTTGTCCTGCCGAAAGTCAGATATCTGAAAAAATAGTTTTTCTATGATTTTAGGAACCAAAATATTATAACTGATGTCATTTCAAATAAAAAAACATTATCTTTCATAAAAAATATTAAACTTCACCAAACAAAACATTAATTTAAAGCATGTTTTTTTGTAATTGTATTTTTTCTGACCTCATTTCTTACCAATTTCAAAAAATTAATTGACCTATAATAATAATACATTGTGTCAAAGCATACAAAAGTTATGGTGTTTATAGAATTTAAAAAAATTTGTCTTCAACAGAAAAACTTTTTTCACTAAGAGAAGATAGTTGTCGTGCCAAAAGTCAGATATCATAAAAAATAGTGTTTCTATGCTTTTAAGAATAAAAATATTATAACTGATGTAATTTTAAATAAAAAACATAATCTTTTATAAAAAAATATTAAAATTCACAAAAAAATGAATTTAAAACATGATTTTTGCAATGGAATTTTTTCTAACCTTCGCTTCTTACCAATTTTCAAAAAAAGATTGCATTTTAATATGATGACTTTTTTTCCGGGAAAACATTCTTCACAACTCTACTGTTTCCAATTTTGAATGCAAATTTTTCTATGAATTTCATGACTTCTTTTAGGGCTCTAATTTATTAGAAAACCTTCTTTGTAAGAAAACTTTATTTAAAGAAATAATTATATTTTAAGATTATTTAGTTGTTTTAAAAATTGGAAAGAGTAGAGTCGTTAAGAAGCTCTTCCCAGAAAAAATAAGCAATCATTTATTAAAATGCAATCATTTTTCGAAAATTGGTAAGATGCGAAGGTTAGAAAAAATTCAATTGCAAAAAGTATGGTTAAAATTAATGTTTTTTTAGACATTTCAAAATTTTTCATACAAAATAATGTTTTTTATTTTGTATTTTATTTTTGTATTTGTCAAATATCTAACATTTGGCACAAGTAACTTTATTCAAACTTTATGCAGAAATATAAAATGTTTCTTAATTTTAGACATTTTGATTGACCTATTTATATATTTTTATTTTCACGAACCATTTTTTAATTGAACGTACGTTAAACGGCTATCCGACGATCTATTCTCGAATTTTGTTAAAATTTATTTATGTTAATTTTTTTTAAATTTTATTTTGAATTTATGGTGAATAAAAGTTAATAACTAACCTGTTTTCATTGTAATTTTTCTCTTCATTAGACTCACCCCCTTAGCAGACTCACCCCAATCAACCCTACCAATAATTTGAGTTCTAAAGCCAATTAAATTAATTTTCCTAATTTTAATGACTCCTTCATTTCATTCCAGCGTGCAATCGAACTCTATACGGCGACGTTGGTCGAACCTACGAAGTGGAGGTTCGACGACCGAGGGAGGATCGACTGCCATTTTTATGCCACCTCAACTTCACTGCCGCCGGGGCCGACCTCGGAGACCTAGTTCAGGTACTTTACGTGAAATTCTATTGGATTTTATGAAAAAAAAAGTATGAATGATCAATCTTCACGAAACTTTTTAATTGCACCAGAAAGTTAATTAACACAAAAAAAAGAAGTTTTTATTATTTTAAGGTCTAATTAGGTTTTAGGAGATATTATTTTTTAATTAATAGAAATTTTTATTGTAAAATTATTACTTCCGACACATAATTTTTGATAAAAAAAAATCTGCTTCGGCCAGGATTTGAACCGGGGATGCTACTATCCATGAGTGGAGTATTAACCAATTACGCCACCGAGGACTCAAAAAATCTTTTCTTGTTTTTAGGGCGGTAAGAGGGGAAAAACAGTAAATTTATTTCTTGATCGGGAATTTTATGAATTTTCAGAAGAAAAATCGACCCAAGTTTGATTTCAACAGTTGTTTTGAATAATTAAAGTGCAGGCTGGAAGATTTAAATAAATAAAAATTAAAAGCGTTTGGAGTTAAATATTTTGGATAAAACACAATTTTATTTTATTAACTGTATATGTAAATAATTAAATTATTTTCAAAATCTGTACTTTAAATATAAAAAATTAAACAATAATTGATTTGACTAAAAGATTCTAATTCCGTTTAAAAATTTGAGCATTTCCAGATTGCAACTGTTTCAATTCAAAAGTCTTAATAAGAAGTAAATGAATATAATATCATTCATTACGATAATTTTATTTTTGAATACAAATTTATTTTTTATATTAAATTTAATAATCAAATTTATTAATATATTATTTTTCCTAATTTCTTTAGTCATTTAAAATTTAAACGAGCGGTTGAAACTTTTCAAACTTTCACTGAAACATAACTCAATAACAATATAGTCGTAATTAAAGACTTTTAATAAACTAAAAATATTTTTAAAGTATAAATTATCTAATTTCTAACCCATTTAATTTTAAAAAAATTTCATTCAGAGAAAGAATAGTTATTTAATATTTAGCAATATTTTACTTTTGATTTAAGATGAGTCAATTAAAACCAAACATTTAGAAGTCAACAATTTGAAAAAAAATTTTTACAATTTTTACAATTGCGAAGGTCTTTTAAACTTTTAACGTTACAATTTTAAGGGTTCTATTTAATATTAAAATTTTGACATATAAATATCAATTAAATACTTATTATTTGTAGAAAGAGAAATTTAAAGAGATATTTATAAGTTTTGAAAAGAGTCAAAATAAATAAAAAACTTGAAAGGATTTCAAATAATTTAAACGAAGTGTATTAATATTTTTTTTCAAATCTTCTAAATATATTTTAAAATTAATCGAATTTTTTCCTCATCTTTTAGAAAATCTTGCAAATGAAAAAAAATCCGTAAAATCTTTTAGGTTCTTTTTTGATAATTTTTGAAATCTCTTAAAATCTTTCTAAAATATCTGTAACAATAACTTTTCATAATGAAA
>JAAAKG020155908.1:0-30335 GCA_010014905.2 Druon quercuslanigerum | reverse complement strand
CACTACTCCCCTCCCTACCGAGTGAGTCACGCCTACCCCGAAAGGGAAACGGCTTAATGGTGTAATAATAATAAAATTTCAAAAATCGAGCTCTGAAGCTAACATTTTTCAATTTGAAGTAATAAAATAAATCGTGCATTCAAGTGCTTAGTAATTTACACATATAAAATGTAAGCTACCAACACTTTTAAAATGAACAGTTTTAAATTAATAGCAGTTAAAATATTTTATTGACCAAACCAAATTTTTTTTATCTTTTATGAAATGTAGAGTTTTAAGATTCACATTTAGTTCCAAAAATAGAAATCCTAGTCATCATTTTTATCGTTCTTAATAGAAAAATCAATCAATAAATTAAAAAAATTTTAATTACATCATTTTAGGTCATTTTAATCTAGAAGCATTAAAGATTAAAACTTTACACTTTTTCTAAAGTAAAAACTTCTTAAATTTAAAGTAAAATAATTTTCATTTTAAATAGTTTACAAATTCCATCAAATGTTTCAAAATTTTATTTCAAATTCTTAAAACATTTACATGTTGTTTTACACTTTTTTCAAATTTTAAATTATTTTTAAAAACTTTCAGAACTTCTAAACATCTTTTTAAATGATTTCAATTTTTCTCAAATTTTTTCTACAAAATTTTTTTTAAATCCTGTAAAAAAAAACCCTTAATTCTAAATCTTTTAAAATATTCTCTTAAAATTAATTTTTCGAAATAAAAAATCAATTTTCAATTTGCGAAAGAAATTAATTTTGAATTTCCTGTTGAATCTTTAAAAAAACTTTGTTTTTTTTTGTTTAGTCTTAAATATTTATTTTACAATAACTTATATTAAATAGACAGTGAGATATTTCTAAATATTAAGTAATTCTTCTTTTTCTTAATTAAAAAACTTCAAATTTAATGGTTTAAAATGGAATTTTTTAGACTGAAATACTTGAAATTTAATCAAATCCTTTCATTATAAATATACTATTTTGAAGAAGTTATTTTAAAATTGTAAATAATTTATAAAGATTAAATCGTGCGTTTAATTTGTTTAACTCAAAAGGCGTTCCCATTGAAACAGTTTAATTTTTAACGTTCAAATTTTAAAATTATAAAATTGTAAACTGATTCCGAATATTTTGTATCAAAATTGTATTTCAAAGTCTTGATACATCCACATGTTGTTTGATATTTTTTTAATTTTAAATTATTTTTAAAAAACTTTCAGAACTTCTAAACTACTTTTTAAATGATTTCAATTTTTCTCCAATTTTTTCTACAATTTTTTTTTTAAATCCAGTCAAATAAAAAAAAATCTTAAAAATGTTCCACATTATCTTTTGATAATTTTCCAAATATTTCTAAATCTTTAAAAATATTCTCTTAAAATTAATTTTCCAAAATAAAAAAGAAATTTTCAATTTGCCAAGGAAATTAATTTTGAATTTTTTTGTTGAAACTTCAAAATATCTCTTTAATTTACTCGACTTTTTTTTAAAGAATAATAGTTTTTGAATTTATACAACAAAATTCAACAATATGATTTACAAATTATTTTTTTAAAAGATCATTTAAAATTGTAACGTTCAAATTTATTTTTTTTTAGTCATTAATATTTCTTTTACAATTACTTATATTAATTAGACAGTGAGATATTTCTAAATATTAGGTAATTGCTCTTTTTCTTAATTAAAAAATTTCAAATTCTAAAAAATAAAAAAAATAAAAATACTATTTTCAACAAGTAATTTTAAAATTAAAAATAATTTATAAAGTTTAAATCGTGCGTTTATGTTAGTTTATCTAAAAAGACGTTCCAAATGTGAAAATTATAGAATTGTAAACTGATTCCGAATCGTCTTGAAAAATCAATAATTACTGATTCTTTTCAATCTTAAAGTACAGTTCAATTTCAAAAATCAATAATGAATTTATATTCACAGTTGATCAACTAAAAATGTTGTTTACATCCTAAACTTTCCCTTTTAATCGCCTCTAATTTTTAATTGGTTAAGTCTTTATAGCGGCATTTTAAAAATCTTGAAATAAAAATGTAGGCTAAAAAATTAAAGTCTAAAAAGGAAAATTTGTAGAGAAAAATATTTTGAGCACTTACCAAATTGTCTCCCAAATGCGTTTGAGAACATTCACATGTGCCACAAGAACATTCCCCTCTGCCCGAACAGTCGAGCACAGAAGTATTGTCAGGTCTGCAATTTTGAAAGTTTTTGTTGTGATCGTTTGCAGTGTTGTTACACTCGCATTTCTTTCCGAAGCTGCCAGGATTACATTCACAAACGCCACATTTATACGTCCCATTGTTATTACAGCTTGGTGAATTTTCGTGATATGTCTCATATTCTGGACGCTCGCAGTCGCATTCGCAAATCATTTCCAAATTTATTTTTAAAGTTTCATTAATTCCAACCTGAAATTTTAACATTATTTTATTATTCTTACCAAATGTCAGGCCTGCGACTACTCAGTTTAGACATAGAAAATAGTGTAACAAACTTAAAAAAACAAAGTTGCATAACATTTTTTTAGGTATTAAAAACGAACTTCAATGCATGGTTTACAATATTTTTCTTTAGTCTATAAATTATCAAATTTTCTATTTATTTATCGCAGCTTCGTTGAGAATTATTCTTTTTTATTTAAACATTTTATTATTTCGTTCAAAATTAAATTATTTGGTTTAAAATTCAAAATTTTTATTTGAAAACTCGTTCTTTTTGGCTTGATTTCAACAATTTGATTGAAGTTTTGTTGGTTTTTTGACTAACATATATTCTTTTAATTAAAAATATTTTTCTGTAGAAATTAAATTTTTGGGTACTTAAAGATACTATTTTGCGGGAAAAGCAACTGATTGGTTGTAAATTAACTTTGTTTTGTTGAAAATTCATATTTTCGGGTTGAAAATTCAAATGTTTTGTAGCAAAATCGTATTTTCGGCTCGAAAATTAAACAATTTGGTAGAAAATTTTATTATTTGTAAGGAAATTGATGTATTTAGTTGAAAATCATTTTATTTTAAAAATTCAACTCCTCAGTTGAAAGTCAAACTACTTTCTTGAAAGTTAATTTTTTTCATAGAAGAATCATAATCTTAGTTGAAAGTTTTTTTTAAAGTATTTTTTTCAACTGAAAATTTTAACTATTTTGTTGAAAATTTATTTTCTTCGTATTGTTTTTTATTTTAATCGTATTTTTTATGTAAAAGTAGCCCTCTTGGTTAAAAATATGACTATTTGGTAGAAAATATAAGCGTTTCTTTAACATATCGTCTTTTCGGAAGAAAATATATTTGTTTCTTAAAAATGGAACTATCGTTGAAAATAAATTTGTTTTAGTTCAGGATTAAAGTATTTTGTTAAAAATTCGTCTTTTTGTTTACACTTACATGTTTTTTATTTAAAATTAAAATCTTTTTTGGTTTAAATATCAAAATTACATTTTTTGTTAAAAATTCAACTGTTTTGTGAAAAATTGGTTGAAAATTGTTTTTCTTAACTAAAAATGTAATTACTCTATTTTTGGTTGAAAATTGATATTTTTTATTTTAAATTTTAACTATTTTGTTAAAAATTTATGTATTTTACTTAAGATTCTCCTTTTTTGGTGAAAAATTAATCTTTGGTTAAAAACGCAATTGATATTTTCAGTTGATTTTTTTTTCTTAATTTGAAAATTTAATTATTTGATTGAAAATTCGTGTTTTTTGGTAAATTTTTTTTTTCTTTTGAAAATGCAACTGCTTGATCGAACTTTAATATTTTCTATTTGAAAATTTAATAATTTTATTAAAAATTATAGTATGTGGTTGAAATTCGTATATTTTGTTGTTGACAATTGATTCTTTAAACTAAAAATCTAAGTATTCTATTTTTGGTTAAAAATTGATATTTTTTATTTGAAATTTTAACTATACAATTAAAAATTCATGTCTACTGTTGTATATTCCCCTTTTTTGAAAAAAATTATTCTTTTCGGTTGAAAACGCAAGTGTTTGGTTGAAATTTAATCTTTTTTGGTTGAAAATTGATCTTTGTTTTTTGAAAATTGTGGTATTTTATTAAAATTTCGTTTTTTTGTTGAGAACTATTTTTTTTACTGAAAATGTAACTATTCCACTTTTTGTTGAAAAGGGATATTTCAAATTGAAAATTGATCTTTCTTATTTTTAAATTTAACTAGTTTGTTGAAAATGCATCTATTTTGTTGAAAAGTCTTCTTTTTTGTTAGAAAATTAATTTTTATGTTTATAAATGCAACTGTTTTTTAGAATAAAATTATTTTTGTTGAAAATTTATATTTTAAATTGAAAACTGATTTTTTTTAATTTGACAACTGAACTATTTTGGTTAAAATTCGTATTTTTTTATGCAGAAATCTTTTTTTTTAACTAATCCCTTTTTGATTTAAAATTGATATTTTAAATTAAAAATTGATGTTTTAAATTAAAAATTTATATTATAAATTTAAAATTGATATTTTCCATTTGAACATTTAAGCGTTTTGTTAAAAAGTATAGTATGTGGTTGAGATTTCGCTTTTTTTGTTGTTCAGAATTGATTTTTTGAACTAAAAATGTAGCGATTCCATTTTTTTTGAATATTTATATTTTTTATTTGAAATTTTAACTATATAGTTGAAACTTCATGTATATTGTTATAGGTTCGCCTTTTTTGGAAAAATGATTCTTTTTGGTTTAAAACTCAACTGTTCGGTTGAAAGTTAATGTTTTTCGGTTAAAAATTGATATTTTTAATTACATATTGATTTTTTTATTTAAAAATTGTGGCATTTTGTTGAAATTTCGTGTTTCTTTTCGTTGAGAATTGATTTTTTTTAACTAACAATATAACTATTCCATTTTTGTTTAAAAATTGATATTTTAAGTAGAAAATTGTGTGCTTTCTTATTTGAAAATTTAACTGCTTTGTTAAAAGTTCATCTATTCTGTTGAAAATTCTTCTTTTTAGGTAGAAAATTGATCTTTTTGGTTACAAATTCAACTTTTTGGTGGAAACCACTTATGTTTTTTTTTTAGTTGAAAATTTATATTGTAAATTGAAAATTGACTTTTTTTAATCTGACAACTGAACTATTTTGGTTAAAATTCTTTTTTTTAATTCAGTACTCATTTAACTTACCCATTTTTAATTAGAAATTGGTCTTTTTTATGTAAAATTAGCCCTTTTGGTAAAAAATATATGTATTTTGTTAAAAATTCGTCTTTTTGGTAGAAAAAATTATGGTTAAAAGTTAATCTGTTTTAGTTCAGGATTCAAGCTTTTTTTAAATGCCTTTTTAGTTATATTAAACTGGATTTTATTTTTAATTAAAATCTTTTTTGGTTTAAATATCAAAGATTAAATTTTTTGTTAAAAATTCAGTTAAACTTTTTTGGCTAAAAATTGATATTTTTAATTGAAAATTGATCCTTTTGATTTAAAACTAACTACTTTGTTGAAAATTCGTGAGTTTGGTTATATTTAACTGTTTTTTTTTATTTAAAATTACAACTATTCTATTTTTTAAAGAAAATTGATATTTTGAATTGAAAACTGATATTCATTTATTTAATATTTTAACTATTTTGTTGAAAATTCAGGTATTTTGCTGATTTTGGTAATTCGCCTTTTTTGGTAAAAAATTAATCTTTGGTCAAAAAAGAAAACTGTTTGGTTAAAAGTTATACTTTTATGTTTGAAAATTGATATTTTCAATTAAAAATTGATCTTTTTGTTTTGAAACTTGAACAACTTTGTTGAAAATTCCTGTTTTTTTTAAATTGCAACTGCTTGATTGAAAATTGATTTTTTTTATTTGGAAATTGTGTATTTTATTAAAATTTCTTTGAGCATTAACTTTTTTAACTAAAAATTTAACTTTCATTTATGGTTGAAAATTGATATTTCAAAAACAAAATTTATTTTTTTTAAACTTAAACTTAAACTATTTGTTTTCGTTTTTTTTTATTCAGAACTCATTTTTTTAATTAATCATGTACTTAATACGTTTTTGGTTAAAAATGGTTATTTTTAATAAAAAACTGAAATATTTTTTATATTAAATTTTAACTATACTTTTTTTGGAAACAAATGATTCATTTTGGTTGAAAAAGCAACTGTTTGGTTAAAAGTTAATCTTTTTTGGTGAAAATCGATATTTGAAATAGAAATGCTCTTTGTTGTGTTAAAAATTTAACTAATTTGTTGAAAATGCATCTATTTTGTTGAAAATTAATCTTTTTTATTTGAAATTTTAACTATTTTGTTGAAAATTCGTATTTTTTGGTAAAAAAATGATCTTTTTCACATAAAAGTTTAACCATTTTGTTGAAAATTTCACTATATGGTTGGAAGTTAAGCCATTGGGACAATTTGTAACCAATTAGCGAATAAGTTAAAAATATTTGTTTAAAGAAAAGTAAAGAAATAGTGTCATTAGCGGAAAACTGTGAGAAAATATTTTCTTTAGTTTGATTTTTTCTCTCTCGAAATAGTACGAAAATAGCGTGGTCGCTCAAAAAAAAAAGGGTTGAAATAATAATTTGGCATGAATTTGCAACAAAAATAGTTAAAATGTAATATAAAAAATATTTCAGTTTTTTTAATAAAAATAACCATTTTTAACCAAAAACGGTTAGCTACATGATTAATTTAAAAAAATAAGTTCTGAATAAAAAAATTCAAATTAAAAAAAAAGTTCAGTTGTCACATTTTAAAAAAAATCAATTTTCTATTTGAAATATCAATTTTCAACCAAAAATGGTAGTTAATTTTTGGTTAAAAAAATTAATTTCAACAACAACAAAAAAAACGAAATTTTAACAAAATACACCATTTCCATATAAAAAAAGATCAATTTTTAATTAAAAATGTCAATTTTCAATCAAGCAGTTGCAATTTCTAAAAAATCGTAAAAAAACACGAATTTTCAACAAAGTAATTGAAGTTTCAAATTAAAAAGATCAATTTTTAATTGAAAGTATCAATTTTTAACCATAAAAGTATAACTTTTAACCAAACAGTTTGCGTTTTTGACCAAATATTAATTTTTTACCAAAAAAGGCGGATCTTCGGCCAAATACCTGAATTTTCAACAAAATAGTTAAAAATTTTAATAAATTAATATCAGTTTTCAATTCAAAATATCAATTTCCTACAAAAAATAGAATAGTTACATTTTCAGTTAAAAAAAAAAGAGTTCCGAATTTAAAAAAAATCAATTTTCAATGTAAAACATAAATTTTCAACTAAAAAAAACATAATTTGTTTCCACCAAAAAGTTGAATTTGTAACCAAAAATATCAATTTTCTACCTGAAAAGAAGAATTTTGAGCAGAATAGATGAACTTTCAACAAAGCAGTTAAATTTTCAAATAAGAAAGCACAATTTTCTACTTAAAATATCAATTTTTAAACAAAAATGGAATAGTTACATTTTTAGTTAAAAAAATTAGTTTTCAACAAAAAAAAACACGAAATTTCAAGAAAAAGAAAAAGAAAAAGAAAAGTTGCTTTATCAACCAAAAAGAATCATTTTTCCAAAAAGGCGAATCTACAACCAAATACATGAATTTTCAACTATATAGTTAAAATTTAAAATGAAAAATATAAAATTTCAACCAGAAATGGAATCGTTACATTTTTAGTTTAAAAAATCAATTCTGAACAACAAAAAAATGCGAAATCTCAACCACATACTATACTTTTTAACAAAACGCTTAAATGTTCAAATGGAAAATTTTCAATCAAGCAATTGCACTTTCAAAAGAAAAAAAAATTCTACCAAAAAAACACGAATTTTCAAATGAAAATATCAATTTTCAACGAAAAGAAGTTTAACTTTAAACCAAACAGTTTGCGTTTTTTTCGTGATTTTTGTGGCGTGAATTTTTTCTCTCGAAATAGGAGGAAAATAGTGTGATCGCTCAAAAAAAGGGGTTGAAATAATTTGAAAAATGTAGAGAATCCGAGGTCAGAAATGTATATAAAAATTCGACTGTTCCAGTTAAAGATTCATCATCTTAGTTTAAAATTCATTTTTTTTTCAAAATGTAACTATTTTGTTAAAAAATGTTTTGTTTTTTTTCTTGAAAATTATTTTTTTAAACTAAAAATTCATTTTTTTTTGAAAATATTACTATTTGGTAGACATTTATTTTTTTTACTGAAAATTATTATTTTCTTAAACTGAAAATTCATTTTTTTTTTTTTTGAAAATATAACTATTTGGTAGAAATTTAATTTTTTTACTGAAAATTGAACTCTTTCAGTTCAAATTAAAATTATTTTGTCAACATTTTTTTAGTTGTAAATTACTGTCTTTTGGTTGAAAATTATAAATTTTTAAAATTGAAAATAAAATAATTTTAGTTGAAAATTCATATCTGGTTGAAAATTAATTTCTTCAAATGAAAATTTAACTGTTCTATTTTTTTTTAATTGATCTTTTGTAATTTAAAATTGAACAATTTTGATGAAAATTTGTCCCTTTTAATTGAAAACTCAACCATTGCATTGAACATTTGATTAAAAATCTATTTTTTTTGTATAAAATTATCTTTTACTTTGCAAGTTAAATTTCTTATTTTAAAATTCTTCTTTCCGGTTAAAAATTCAAGAATTCCAGTTAAATATTAATCATTATGATTGAGAATTCAACTTTTGGATTGAAAATAAAATTATTTGATTGAAAGTTAAACTCCTATGTTAAAAATTATATTTCTTTAATTGAAGGTTCATTGTTTTAATAAAAAAATCATTTGTCTCGTTGAAGAAAAATCTGATTGATTAAAAAAATGTTTTTGTTTGCATGTTTTTTTGTTAAAAATGATTAATTTTTTATTTAAAATTTAACTATGATTCCAGTTGAATATTCCATAATTTTAGTTAAAAATTCACCTCTTTGGTTGAAAAATGTTCTTTTTTAGATGAAAATTCATCTTTTTCTCGGCAATGTAACTGTTTTGTTGAAAGTTAACTTTTTTTCTCGTTGAAACTAATTTTTAAACTGAAAACTTATATTTTTTCAATTGAAAATTTAACTCTCTCAGTTGAAGATTTGTTGTTTTAGTTAAAAACTCTTATGTTTGGTTTAAAATTAATTTTTTGAACTAAAAATTTATATATAATATAATATGTATAACTAATATACTTACAGGGTAGATTGTAAAGCTTTGATTCCACTCAGATCTATTGGCCGGACAATGAGTGACAGTAATATAAGCTGAAAACTCGACTTTGTCACCCTTTTTCAACTTATCACATTTCGTCGTTTCTATTTCGTTGCCATTAAGGCATGGAGACGTATATTTAATTTTAATAGCATTACTGCTAACTGTATCCTTGATCTCCACTGTACTTCGAATTTGATTGTATTGATTTTTAATCAATTCTACAATATTACTCGAATCATTGGAGAGCTCGCCAGCAGAAGAGCCTTCGATGTGTGAGCAAAGTCTCGAATAAGTGCCCATTTCTCCCTCAGTAACCGCCCATATAATATTTATTGCATTCTGCTTGACCTTTTGATTGATTTGCGAGATACTTGGATAATCTTGTAATGATGAGTGAGTATAGAGCCCATTCGAATCCAAATGGCACATTCCATCATTAGGCTTTACAATTCCACCGAGTTTTCCGTCACCCGCATAATGGAAAGTGGCATCTGTTGAAAACACGAGCAGTCTACGCGCTTTGTCACGCCAACCAATTTCATTTTTGCAAACTACTGCTTGCATTATTGCATCGAAACCTCCTTCTGGTCCATCCAGATTTCCAGAAACGGGAGCATTTTGAACGAGGCCCTGTAATTTCGACATGTTGAAAGTGAATTTTTTTTAATTCCCCGCGATAATATTTACTTTAATTCATCACGTTTATTCAAAATATCATTTTAACAAGAAAAAATACATTGAAAAATAAATGAATTTCAAAAGAAATATTTAAATTTTCCAATAAAAAATATCATTTTTTTTACAAAAAATGGAATAGTTAAACTGTCAGTTGAAAAAATTATTTTTCAAAACAAAACAGAAACTTCATCTTTTATTTTAACTGGAATATTTAAATTTTAAACCAAAAATATGAAGTCAATTATATGATTAATATTTAGCTGGAACACTTGAAAAAAGATTAATTTTTTACCAAAAAATACAATTTTTCAACAAAATATGTACATGAATTCTTAACAAAATAGTTGAACTTTTAATTAAAGAAGACAAATTTTTAAACTAATAGTTGAATTTTTAAATAAAAAAAAATAATTTTTAAATGAAAACTGGATAGTTCAATTTTTCATAAAACTAAAATTATGGAATATTCAACTGGAATAATAGTTAAATTTTCAATTGAAAAATAATAATTTTTAACCAAATAATTTTTTAATTAAAACAATGAACCTTCAATCAAAGAAATATAATTTTTAACACAGGAGTTTAGCTTTAAATCAAATAATTTTATTTTCAATCCAAAAGTTAAATTTTCAATTAAAATGATTATTTGAATTTTTAAGCGAAAAGAAGAATTTTTAAATGAGAAGATTAACTTGCACAGAAAAAGATAAATTTATTTAAAAAATGGATTTTTAATAAAATGTTCAATGCAATAGCTGAGTTTTTAATTAAAAAGGACAAATTTATATAAAAATTGTTAAATTTTAAATTATAAAAGATCAATTTAAAAAAAAGGAACAGCTCAATTTTCATTTAAAGAAATTAAATTTCAACCGGAGATGAGTTTTCAACTAAAATTATTATATTTTCAGTTTTAAAAAAATATAATTTTCAACCAAAAAAACAAGAGTTCAATTTCCAGTAAAAAAATTCAATTTCTACCAAATAGTTATTATTTTCAACACAAAATGAATTTTCAGTTTAAAAAAATAATAATTTAAAAAAAAAAAAAACATTTTTAAACAAAATAGTTACATTTTAAAACAAAATAATGAATTATAAACTAAAATAATGAATCTTTAACTGGAATAGTTGGATTTTCAACCAAAAATATGGCTTTTTAACTAAAATGATGAATCTTCAACTGGAATAGTTTAAGCTGATGCCAAAAAGATAAATTTTTAAACATAAAGATTAATTTTCTACAAAAAAGACGAATTTTCCACTAAGTACATACATTTTCAAAAAAATAGATAAGTTTTTAAATTCAAATTATCAAATTTCAACCAATAGTGGAATTTTCACAAAAAAATATAATTTTTTTTTTTTAAGTAGTTATATTTTCAACCAGAGACGAATTTTAAGTTAAAATGATGAATCTACAATAAAAAATTAATATTTAATAAAACAGTTTAACTTTTAACCAAGTAGTTTAAATTTTTAACTAAAAAAAGATGAATTCGCAGCGATCAATGTGAAAAAAATTTTGTTTTAATTCAGAAATATGTCTTTTTTGCAATTCCACTTCTACTCTAAAACTGCTTGAAGTACTTTCTTCATATAAAATTCAAAAGCGGAAACTTTCCGTGTAGAAAATTCTCTGTTCCAAGTGAAAGTATATTTTTTACCAAATGTTCCCTGTCCTAAAATAAAAACAATAATGATTTTCTAAAATTCCGTGTTTCAAATAAGGATAAATTAAGAGTAAGCGAATAAAATGTGATGAATCCATTTTTTGAAAAAATTGAGAGAGAAAAATCTCAGAGAAAAAAATTCCAAAGAGTTTTTTTTTATACTGGAAAATAATAAACATTCAATAATAAATTCTTTTCTTGACGGAAGAAAATTATTAAAATAATGAAAGCTTGAATTTTACTGGGATCAGAATTAAATTCCCGTTTTTCTAATTAAATCCACGGTCATTTCCCGATTTCCCGGTCAAGTCGCGCCTCCCTGATTCCTCATCATGAAAACGCATCGTTATATAATACGTATATTAAAAGCTCTTACCACAAAACGATTGGTATTTTGTGAAAGATTCATAATGTGCTTGAAACCATATGGAGCAGCGCATCCTTGACATGGAGCCAGAAGCCTGCAAAACACAAATAAAGTATTTTAGTCTCATTCAATAGGTAGCCCTAAACGGAGACGTTATTTCACAAAAAAAAGTTTGTTTAAAAATTAATTTTTAAACAAAAAGTGGAATTTTCAACCAAAAAGATTATTTTTCTTCCAACAAAAGACGATTTTTTATAACGAAATACATGAATTCTCAAAAAAATATTTGAATTTTGAACCCAAAAATGGAATAGTTAAATTTTCAATTAAAAAAATTTGCAACCAAGGTAATGAATTTTTAATTCAAAAGATAAATCTTCAACTGGAATAGATTAGTTTGGTTTTAAATCAAAAAGAAATTTTTCAACAACAAAAAAACACACGAATTTTCAATTTAAAAAAATAAACTATCAACCTAAAATTGATTAGTTAAATTGCCAGTTAAAAAATTAGTGTTGAACCAAAGAGATTAATTTTTAATTGGAATATTTGCATGATGGAATATTTATTTAGAATTATAACATTTGCACTTAAAAAAGTCACTTTCAACACAAAAAACAAATAATTTTCAAAAAAATAATTACATTTTCAAACAAACCGACAAATGTTCAACTAAAATGACAAATCTTCAACTAGATTTATATAATTTTCGACCTAAAAGATGAATTTCTACTAAAATCCATCCAACAAGATTAATTTTTACCAAAAAATTCGAATTTTCAACTAAAAAGGTTAAATTTTGAACCAAAAATCAAATAGTTAAATTTTTCATAAAAAATAATAATTTCCAGACAAAGAGATGAATTCTTCACAAAATTGATGCAAATATTCAACTCCAATAGTACATTTTCAGTTAAAAGAAATTAAATTTCAACAAAGAAAAAAAAACAAATTTCAATAAAATAATTAAAATTTCAGCAGAGATGAATTTTAAATTTACAAAAATGATTAATCTTTAACCCAAAAAACATAAATTTTTAACAAGCAGAGTTTAACTTTCAACCAAGTATTTATATTTTCATTCGAAAAAATATAGATTTTAAACAAAAACTTTTATTCAATTTTATATTACAATTTTTTTTAAAAGTTAGGCAGACTCTTGAAAAAATTACTTTCTCCTGAAAAGCATCTTTGTAGTTATAAATTTTATTATTTGTTTAAAAATTAAAAAATGTTCTTAAAAAGTCATACTTTTTGGTTAAATTTTTAGTTGAAAATTCATCTCTTTGGTTGAACGTTTAACTATTTTTTTTTAAAATCTTTTTTAATTGATAATTCAACACTACTTGGGTTAAAGTGAAACTACATTGTTACAAATTTCTTTTTTTTTTATTCAAGACTTATGTCTTTGGTTGAAAATCAAACTATTTAGTGGAAAAATCTTTTTTGTTTTAAAATTAATTGCGTAACTGAAAATATAACTTTCTAGTTTTTTAAGTTTGATCTTTCTTAGTTGAAAATTCTCCTATTTTTGGTAAAAAAGCATCAGTTTTGAGGAAAGTTAATTTTTTGCTGAAGTCATATTTTTGATTTGAAAATTCAACTTTTTTTAGAGAAAATTCATCTTTAGGCTTGAAGGTTCAATGATTTAGATAAACTCAAATCCTGCAAAAATTCCCTGACAATTCCAAGTTATTTCCATGTACAATTTTTCGCGAGTTTATTACAAATAATGTTCCTTTTTATTTCATAGGAATTCAATTAATATGACAAGATATTCTTAAATATTTTAGCACGATAGATAATTCAAACAAAGTTTTATTATATCTACTTATTTTACGTAGAAATGAAGAATTTCAAAAACTTCCAACCAAAAGGATTAATTTTCTACTAAAAAGACGATTAAAAAAAAATACATTATTTCTCAATTAATATAGAGTTGAATTTTCAACTGAAAAATATCACTTTTCAACCAAAAATGGAATAGTTAAAATTTCAGTTAAAAAAATTATTTTTACAAAAAAAAACAGGTTTATTTTTTAAATAAATATAATTTAACCTTCGACCAAATAGTTTTATTTTCAACCAAAAAGATGAATTAATTACTAAAATTATCAATATTTAATTGCAATGCTTGAATTTTTAGGCGAAAAAAATGGATTTTTAAACATGACGATTAATTATTAAACAGGAAAATTAATTTTCTAGCAAGAAAGACGACTTTTAAATTAAATATATGGATTTTTAACAAAAAAGTTGAATTTTAAATTATAGAAGACGAATTTTTGAGAAAATATATCAATTTTGAACAAAGTAGTTTTATTTTTAACCAAAACGATGAATTTTCTACCATTTTATACCAATGTTCAACAAAATATTTGCATTATCAAATAAAAATAAAACAAATTTTTAACCAAATAGTTAAATTTTAAACAAAAAAATATCCATTTTCAAACAAAAATGGAATAGAAGAATCGTTTTTATGAACGAAGACGAATTTTATTAAAAATACATGCATTTTAAATTAAAAAGATAAATTATCTAATTAAGTTTGAAATTTAAATTTTCCGTTAAAAAATACATTTTAAACCATACCTACGAATTTTTAACTAAAATAATGATTCGTCAACTTAAATAGTTGAATTTGCAACGAAAAACATGAATTTTGAAATAAATTGATGAGCCTTTATCTAGAATCATTAAATTTTCCACAAAAAGAATTATTTCCAGCCCAGAACATTGATTTATATCAAAAGGTCCAAATTTTCAACGAAAAATAATTTTTCAACCAAATATTAAATGGTTATATTTTAAGTGGAAAAATTAATTTTCAATAAAAAAAAACAAGCAACAAATGTTCAGCAATATAGTACTAGTTGCACTTGGAATAAAATTAATAAACTGAATTTTCAGTTAAAAAAATTGATTTCAAACAAAAGAGCATGTTATTCCATTTAATATTGCAATTTAAAAAAAAAAACTACGATCTTGAAAAAATTCTCGGAAAATTCCAGGTTTCCCAGGCAGGGTAGACACCCTGCATCTTTAATAGTTGAAAAAACATTTTTTTGATTGAAATAAATTAATAAATTTAAAAATTTATACCTGAAATACTGTTTTATTCCGTTTATATAAGATTCTATGTTTAAAGTGTTACATGATTAAAATGCTGGTAATTAAATATTAATGATCAAGGAAAATGTAAAATTAGTCAAAGAAAAATCAGAGAATTTGGAAAATGAAGTTCTCAGACGCCCTGGAAAATGGCACTTTCATGTATGTGTGAAATAGCTCTTTTTTTCTTTTACGGCCGAGCATGAGTTTGCAATAACTCGGCCGTTAAAAGACTACTTTGTCTCCTTGTTGCATAATACACTAATAATAAATTTGAAATATTTTTCGTTCAGAGATTCAAATAAATACTTACTGTGATGGTACAATGCTCACGTAAGGCATTACAACTTTGTCAACAAAACTTCCGAAACCTAGCCGAAATTTACTCGTGAGATTACTCATTTCACGAACAAGCCGATCCCCCAAATCAGAGAGCTTTTTCTTATCATCCTCCATTGATTTACTCAAGTCCATAAGATAATACAGATCGACTGGGTAATCCTCAGCCTGAGAAAATGAGAATCGTACTCTCTGAGCTTGATCTAAAAAAGAAATTTCTTCATCAGCATGAATCGAACAAATAATATTTGGATTACCCTAGATTACCTCCATAAACAGAATTACTTTGGATTACCTAAGATTTCGATAAGCTCACACAAATACATAAGTTTTTAACAAAGTAGTTGAATTATTAACTAAGAAAGATACATTTTTAAATAAACAGTAAAGTTTTAAACTAAAAAGGATCAATGGTCAACCAAACATGGAATAGATAATCTTTCAGTTCAAAAATTACTTTTTAACAAAAAAAATAATTAGTTTTTGAGAAACTATTTAAATTTCCAACCAAAGAAATGAATGCTCAACTGAACTCTTGAATGTGCAACTGAAATAGTTAAATTTTAAGTTAAAAAATCAATTTTCAACCGAAAAACAATGATTTTTTAAACAAAATATTTACATTTTCAACTACAAAATATAAATTTGTAATTAAAAATGGAATTGTCACATTTTTAAATGAAAAATTAACTTTTCATAAAAAAAAGTTTTCCAAGAAATATTTAAATTTGCAGCTAAAGAGATAAATTTTCTACCAAAAACAATCATTTTTAACCAAGAAGTTAATGTTTTTACTCAAAAAGACAAACTTCCAACGAAATACATAAATTTTCAACTAAAAAGAATCATATGTTAACCAATAATGGAATAGATAAACTTTCTGTTCAAAAATTAATTTCCAAGAAACAAGGTTAAATTGCCAATCAAAGAAATGAATTTTTAAATAAAATGTTGAATGTTCCATTGGAGTAGTTAAATATTAAGATAAAAAATCAATTTAAAACTGAAAAACAGTGATTAATAAAATAAAATAGTTAAATTTTCTACCAAAGATATGGATTTTCAACTACAAAACGTAAAGTTTTAATTAAAAATGGAAGAAACATTTTTAATTTAAAAAAATTAATTTCTTATTAAAAAAAAAGAATTTTCAATGAGATAGTTAAATTTGCAGTTAAAGGGATAAATTGTCTACCAAAAGCAAGAATTTTCAACCAAGAAGGTAATTCTTTTACATAAAAAGAGAAGTTTTCAACAAAATACATAAATTTTTAAAGAACAGAGATAAATTTTTAACCAAAGAATTGAATTTGCAACTAAAAAGGATCAATTAATTATCAACCAAGAATGTAATAGATAAACTTTCAGTTTAAAAATTAATTTCCAAGAAAAAAAAATTAATTTTCAAGAAACCAGTTAAATTTCCAACCAAAGAAATAAATTTTCAACTAAACTCTTGAATGTGAAACTGGAATAGTTAAATTTTTAGTTGGAAAATCAATTTTCAATCGAAAAATAGTGATTTTTTAAACAAAATAGTTCAATTTTCAACCAAAGAAATGAATTTTCAACTAAAACAGTTCAAATTTGTAATTAAAAATGGAATAGTTACAATTTTAATTAAAAATTAACTTTTCATTTAAAAAAAAAAGGAATTTTTCAAGTAATATTTAAATTTGCAGCTAAAGAGATAAATTTTCTATCAAAAACAATCATTTTTAACCAAGAAGTTAATGTTTTTACTCAAAAAGACAAATTTCCAACGAAATACATAAATTTTCAGCTAAAAAGAGTTAACCAATAATGGAATAGATAAACTTTCTGTTCAAAAATTAATTTCCAAGAAACAAAAAATTAGTTTTCAAAAAACCAGGTTCAATTTCCAATCAAAGAAATGAATTTTCGAATAAAATGTTGAACGTTCAACTGGAGTAGTTAAATATTAATTTAAAAAATTAATTTAAAACTAAAAAACAGAGGTTATTTGAATAAAATAGTTAAATTTTCTACCAAAGAGATGAATTTTCAACTACAAAACATAAACTTGAAATTAAGAATGGAAGAAACATTTTTAATTTAAAAAAATTAATTTCTTATTAAAAAAAAAGAATTTTCAATGAGATAGTTAAATTTGCAGTTAAAGGGATAAATTGTCTACCAAAAGCAAGAATTTTCAACCAAGAAGGTAATTCTTTTACATAAAAAGAGAAGTTTTCAACAAAATACATAAATTTTTAAAGAACAGAGATAAATTTTTAACCAAAGAATTGAATTTGCAACTAAAAAGGATCAATTAATTATCAACCAAGAATGTAATAGATAAACTTTCAGTTTAAAAATTAATTTCCAAGAAAAAATAAATTATTTTCAAGAAACCAGTTAAATTTCCAAAAAAATAAATGATTTTTCAACTAAAATGTTGAATTTTCATCTGGAACAGTTAAATTCTAGGTTAAAAAATCAATTGCAAACCATAAAACAATGATTCTTTAAACAAAATAGTTCGATTTTAATCCAAAGAGATGAATTCTCAACTACAAAAGATAAATTTGTAATTAAAAATGGAAGTCACATCTTTAATTAAAAATTTTTTTTATAAAAAAAGACCAAGAGGGTAAATATTTTACTAAAAAGACAAGTTTTCGACAAAATACATAAATTTAAAAAAAATAGTTAAATTTTCTACTGAAAAATATGCATTTTTAATTAAAAATGTAATAGTTACCATTTTAATTTAAAAAATAAATTTTTAACGAAAAAACGAATTTTCCACAAAGTAGTTCAATTGTCAAGTAAAGAGATAATTATTTCAAATAAAATTATGCATTTCCAATCACAAAATGAATGAGGAATTTTCAAGAAATTTTCAGGGTAAACAATAAATTTTCAACAAACAAAAAATTAGTTTTTAAACAATTACTTTAATTCTTTAAACAAATAGTTTAATTTTAACAAAAGAATTGAATTTTCTACAACAAAAAAACAAAACATTTTTATAAAATGGATGAGTTTTTAAGTAAGATAAACCAATTTTCACCAAATATGAACTCGTTCAATTTTCAGTTCAAAAATCTAATTATTAAGAAGAAAAAAAACAACATTTTAAGAAAATAGTTAATTATCTGACAAACTATTTTAACTTAAATCAATATCAATTTTCAATTGAGAATAAAAGGTAATTTACAAGAAAAAAATACAAATTTTAAACAATATAGTTAAATTTTCAATCAAAGAAATGAATTATTCAACAAAAATAGTCGAATTTTGAAAAAAAATCATAAATTTTGAATCATAAATGGAAAAGCTAAATTACCATTTATTAAGATTAATTCTCAAAATAAATGAAAAAACGGCGAATTTTCAACAAAATAGTTGAAATGTATTTGGATTACCGATTTAAATTACTCGAAATCAGCTAGACTACTCTGGATTACTCTGGATTATAATTGGATAACTCTGGATTATAAGTGGATTATCAGAGTTGTTTCCACCTCGGATTAGATAAATATGAAAACATTATTGACTTACTTATTTTCACTTTTACGTTGACTTCCTGGGGTGCTATTTGAACAGCTTCATGCTTTTCATCACCTGGATGATCGGACATCGTACTTTGAGACAAAGTGGATGCAGACTGACTTGTGGAGCTTAAATTTCGATTTTGCACTATACTGAAGATATTCATTGGATAAAAAAGATATTCCTTAGGACATTCATCGGGACCTGGTGCATAGAAGCACCGTTTTTCATTTAAATCCTGAAAAATTTATAATAATGTATTTTTGTCTGTAGCCCTTCAAAAAACAAAAAAAGAAAAGCAAACAAAAAAACTATAAGTGCCGTAGGGATTTAGGAAAGATCAAAAGGAAATTTTTCTCACGCTCATAAGGTACTTTTTTCGAGATCAAAAGGTAAAAAATTCAGGATCTATTCCTAAGATTTCAAAACAATTAAATTTAAATTCAACAGAATTAAAATGAATTGGACAAAATATGAAAAATCAACAAAAAAATCCATTGATTCCATTAAAATTGAAAAGAATTTAGAGGACACTAAGATGAACTAGAAGAATTCGGTAAAATTCATAAAAACTGAAGGTAAATTAAAAAAAAATAATTTAAATGAATTTAAAACGATTTAAAATATTTAAAAAATTCACTGAAAAAATTTGAAAAATCCATTGAATTAAATAGAATTGAGTGAATTTTGAAGATTTCGTGTAAATGAAACAAATTCAAGAGAATTCCAAAGAAATTAAAAGAATTCGGAGTGAATTAAAAAATAATAAAATCTTATATAATCTTTGAAACCCTACTAATTTCTAACAGAGGAGGGGCCTAATCGCTATAAAATAATCCAAGTTTAATTCAAACGGATTGAAATGAATTAGAATAATTTTAAAAATTGAAATAATTTGATTTCTTAAAATAAATACTCAGTGATTTTAGAGAAATTGGAAGGAACCAGGAAGAATTAGATGAAATTCATATTAAAAAATCAAGCTGAATTTAAAAGGCAATCATCATATTGAGTAGAATTGATTGAATTTAGAAGAATTAAAAAGAATTCAGGTTAAATTAAGAATAATTAAGGGCGAATTCCAAATAAATTGCACACAATATTTGAAAATTTAAATTTCTTTTAAGTTTAAATTTCTTGGAATCTTTTAAAATACCTAAAATATTTCAAATCATTTGAAATCTCATTAAATTACTGAAAAATGAATTAAAAATTTCTTTGTAATCCTGTAAAAAGCCTAAAATTTTTCAAATCTTTTGAAATCTTTCAAAATCCATTGAACTTTTATGAATCTCTTGAAAATGTCAAAAGATTTTAAAAAATACCTTAAAATATTTAAAATTCTTTGATGATTTTATTAATTTAATCAATTAAAATCATTGAAATCCTAAGATATCTTATAAAATCCTGTGCATTTTTTTAAATTTATTCAAATTAATTAATACTTCCTTGAAATCTTTTAAAATTCAAATTAAAAGTTCTTAAAAATATTGTCGAAAACTTTGAAAAATCAGGTTGGTTGGACGATTTCAAATTTCAGGTCATTTTTCAACATTCTAATCATTCTTAACATTCTTTAAGATAATAGAGCAAAATATTGCAAAATAAATGAATTTTGAAACAAATACTTAAATTTTTCTCTAAAAAATATAAATTTTTCACAAAAAATGGAATAACTAAACTTTTAGTTGAAAAAAACTAATTTTCAAACAAAAATACGGATTTTCAAGAAAATAGTTCAATTTTTAACCTAACTGCTAAATCTTCAACTAAAATTTTGGATCTTTAACTGAAACAAATGGATTTTCAACAAAAAATTAATGTTTAATCAGATAAATTTTTAACTGAAACTATGGAATATTCAGTTGCAATAAGTGATATTTTCAGTTTTAAAAATTACTTTTCATCTAAAATTGTAAATCTTTAACTGGAATTGTTCAATATAAATCTAGAAAGATGAATTTTCAACTAAAATGATAAATCTTTAACTAGAAAAATTGAATTTTTTTAACAAAAACATACATTTTTAATTATAAAATAATTAAATTTATAATCAAAAAATTAATTTATAACTAAAATTACCAAATATTCAACTGGAATAATAATTAAATTTTCCCTGTAAAAAAATCCTTTTCATCCAAAGAAAAAACAAGCTTTCAGTCAAATCAAAATTTCACATTTATGCCAAGCAAATAAATTTTTAATTCAAATAATGAATCTTCAATCAATAAAATTAAGTTTTAATAAATGAGTTACATTTTAACCAAGCAATTTTATTCTTAACCTAAAAGATGAATTTTCAACTAAAATGATAAATATTTAACTGGAATACTCGAATTTTTAACTGAAAAAATCATTTTTAAAGAAGAAGAGTAACTTGCAAGGAAAAAGATAATTTAATAACAAAAAAATCGATTTTTTTAATACCTGCATTTTCAACGAAATAGTTGAATTTTTATTTTACAAATTAAAAAAAAAATTTAATTATTTTAAAACAAAATAAAAATTTTTCAATTAGTTCATTGATTCATCTAAATTGTTGAATTTTGAACTAGAAATGATCAATTTTCAATAAAAAGTGGATTAATTAAATTTTGAATTAAAGAACTTAATTTTTAGGCAAATTTATGAACTTTCAACTAAAATTATGAGTCTTCAACTGGAATAGTTGTACTTTATACCAAAAAGATGAATTTTCAATCAGAATGATTAATTTTCTACAAAAAAGACGATTTTTCCACAAAGTGCATAAATTTGCAAACAAATAAATTCATTTCGAAATGAACATGATCATTTTTCAAACCGATTTTCAAACCAAAAATAGAATAGTTTAATTTAGTATTAAAAATCTAATTCTTAAAAAACAAAAAAAAAACAGATTTTCAACAAAATAGTTTAATTTTCTACTGGAATAGTTAAATTTTTAGTTTAAAAAATTGATTTACAACAAAGTAGTGATATTTTCAAACAGAAATGAATTTTCAATTAAAATGATGTATATTCAACCAAAAAAATTAATTTTTAATAAAAGAGTTTAACTTTAACCACTCAGTTGGACTTTTTACCAAAAAAAAAATATGAATTCACAAAAAACAATGTAACAAAATTTGTTATTATTATTGAGAAATATTTCTTTTTTGAAATATTTCTACTCTAAACCTTAGAAGAGGGAACTTTTAAATTGCGATGATTTCTGATTTGGAAGGGGGATTTTTTTAAAAATTCCTTTCTTCTAAATCCGAATAATTCTTTAAAAAAATTCTCGTTCCATGTCAAAAATTTCCTGTTACAAAAAGTAAATTCGATTATCAAACTTAATTCAGCGAAAAAAATCTCAGAGCAAAAAATTGCGCCCTTGTATTTTATGTTTCATCTCTAAATGATTTATAACACAAAATAAAGACTAATGAAGCTTAAATAAATAAAATAAAAACTTGCATAAAATAAAATATAAACTTACGGGCTTCGCACACCAAGCACAAAATTCTGTCTGAATGCACTCGTGACAAGTTGTTCTGCTGGGACAGTCGTTCGTTCCTGACTGTGATTTTGCTTGAACATAGGCCACCCATAACACTGCCAGTGTTACAAATCTTATGGTTAAGTTGCCAAACATCTCTGTAATCCGAAATTACATTCAAGTATTTAATCAAAATTTACAAAAAAATTTATCTAAATTATCTGCTTTTCTCTTATCGGCTCTCGCTATGATCAACCACTGTTTCGAAGAATTACTCATCTAGTAGAATTATTATTTATGGATTTTCACAAATGCGTAAAAATACATTTTTTGGTTAAAACTGAGTTCGAAAAATAGGAAAGAAAATTACTTAGTTCATCTTGAACATACTTCAATAATAATTTCAAGAGTATGAAACCGTTGCTATTATTAAACTCTGACTCAGATTTTCTTAGTTAATTTAATCACATTCTTGAATCATATTATTTACGTTATGGCATTTCATGTATTTAGTAGAATAACTGAATCTTCAATAACTTATAAACGCAAGCGTTTAGAATTATGCGAAAACACTCCACACAAACACAAGTTTTAAATCTTTTGTAGAAATTCAGAATGTAATGTATATCTAAACGAGTAGCCAATTAATTTCTCTATTTTTTACGTTCCCTGATAGACAATTTTTTACAAAAAAGTAAAAAAAAAACTAAAACTAGTTTGTTAGGACTTTACAAATAAATAAAATAAATTACAATACAAAATAATAGGAAATGAGATGGCATTTTAATTAAAAAAAAAAATTCCCCGGCCATTTCCCAATTGCCAAACATTTTTCGCGGTAAATGAAATTTTAAAAATCGAACTCTAAGAACTTTCCCATTTAAAGAAATAAAAACTGCTTTTAAAACCTTTGAAAGTGAAGTTTAAACGTTTTTTAATTAAATAATGTTGTATTTAAATGCTCAATGATTGAAACGTATAAAATGGAAGCTACTATAACTTTTTAACAAAACAATTTTATTATAAACTGAGAAAACTTAAATTAAATGTTAATTTATTAAATTTTAAATAGTTTAAAAATCTTTAAAATGCATCGAAATTTTATTTCAAAGTCTTGAAGCACCTATATGTTATTTTACATTTTTCCAAATTTTAGATTAATTTTTATACTTTTTGAGAGCTTCTAAACATTCTTTAAAATGATTCGAATTTTTAAAAAAATTTAATTCTGCCGCATTAAAAAAGTTTCCTTAAAATTTTCCACATTCATTTTTGATAAATTTGAAAATCTAACTAAATATTTACTTTTTAGTTTTTATTCTTCTGGGGCCTTTCAAAATTCTTAAAAAGATTCTAAATATTTTGTTCGAAATCTGACAAAATATATATTTTGTTTTAAATTAGGTCGTGGGTTATTCTCGCCGAAATTTTGGTACGAACAGCCAGATTTTTAATTAATTTTGATTTTTTTCAAAACTTCTAAATATCTCTTCAACTTTCTCGATTTTTTTTCTAAGAATAATAGGTGTTCAATTGTTATTTATACATCATAATTCAACCATTTGACTTACAAACTAAATATTTTTAAATAGAACAGTTAAAATTGTAACGTTTAAAGTTTAGTTTTTAATATTTAATTTATAATTACTGATTTTCAAATTGAATGGTTTAAAAATGGAATATCTAGCGTTTACATTTGTTTAACTAATAGGACTTTCCAACTGAAACAGTTTAATTTTTAACGTTAGAATATGGAAATCTAAAATTGTCAACTGATTCCTAATAGTCTTGTAATATTAATTATTATTCAACATTTCAATTTTAAAAACCATTATAATTTTTTGTACATTTGGAAAACTACACATTTTTTTAATCAAAAATTGTAGATTTCAAACGCTACTAATTTTTAATGTTTTAAGGCTTTAAAACTGCAATTTAAAATTCTCTAAATTGAAATGTACGCTTAAAAATTAAAATCTAGAACAGGAAATTTGTAAAGTCAAAAAATAAATGCACCTGATTTTCCGGTTTTTATTATATAACAATTTAAGTCATTATTTTTTTAAAAGTTGGAATCATAGTTTGAGAGATTTTTTTCTATAAATTTGTAAAATTTCCGGTCCAAAAATAAATAAATTTCTATTAGGAACTTTTTCTGTTAGTTCGACGAATTTTGTACTTTTTTCTGTTCAATGTTGTGTTGTATTGTAATTTTAATTTTTAATTTTAATTTACATAGGCTGACAAATATTTAGAATATTGCAATGAGATAATTTGAAAATAAAATGTGTACATGATTCCTATTACAAAAAAGCTTCTATGTTTAAACTAAAGTAATGGCAGAATATTGAAAAAAATAGTGAATAATCGTTAGGACAAAAGACGGATGAAGTTTTTTTTTAAATATATAGCAATCGATTAGACACCAAATATTGAACAATTAGAAACATAATACTTTTGAATTTCTAAATTTTAAAATTAAAGCTTATTTTTTTCAAATTTAAACGCTCAATAATTTACGCGTATAAACTAGAAGATTTGAACACTTTTTAATTTAAATTAAAAAAAATTAAACTGTCAATAAAAACAAAGAATTCAAACTCTAAAGCTAACATTTTTTCCATTTGAAGTAATAAAACCTGAGCTGAATATAAAAAAAGATGAATTTTCAACAAAATAATTGAATTTTCTGATTAAATTAAATCATTTTTCAATAAAAATATCAATTGTCAACAAAACAATAATTATTTTCAACCAAAAAGTTGCATTTATAACCAAAAAGATTAATTTGGTACAAAAAAAAAGGAAGAATTTTCAACAAAATAGTTAAATTTTCAAATAAGAAAGATCAATTTTCAATTTAAAATATCAATTTTTAACCAGAAACAGAATAGTTAAATTTTTCAGAGTAGCCGTTTTCATCACATGAAAAAATGCCCTGTCATTTCCCGGTTGGCAAACCTTTTTCACGAACAACGAAAATAAAAAATTCGAAGTCTAAAGCTAAAAACTTTTCCATCAAATCATTTTAAGAAATTTTAAACATTGAATGATTACATTTTTACGTTACGTTTATTGAATTTTTAATTATTTTTTTTTAATTTGTTCAGAACTTCTAAACAAATAAAATTTTTTAAAAACACAATGTGACAATTTTGGAACTCTTTTTAAATATTTTCTTAAAATTAACTTTTCAAAAAAAAAATTCATTTTCAAAATTTTCCTAGGAATATTAAGAAATTGTTTTTGTTATTCTCTCGGAATTATGAGTGTTCAACATTTATTACACATAAAAATTCAACAACTTAACTTGTAAATTAAATTTTTTTCAAATAATTTTTAACGTTACAATCTGGAAATTCATAAATTTAACTGATTCCGAATTGTCTGGTAAAATCAATTATTATTCCCTGGCTAAATTACCGATTTCAAGCGCTACTTATTTTTAATTTTTTAAGTTTTAAAAACTGCATTTTAAAATTCTTTAAATGAAAAATGTTTGCTTAAAAATTAAAATCCAAAACGAAAATTTTGTAAGTGAAAGACTTTCGAATTACGCATTGTAAACTCAATGATTTAACTGAAAAAGATAAAAATTCAAATAATTACGATATCATTAAAGAAGAAAATTTCATGGAAAACAAACATTCAAAATAATTAACTATGCAAAAATAAATAAATAATATTTACATAGTTATAATTATATCATCAAAATTTGGGAGTTTTCAGTTTTATTACTTACATTTTTTAAACAAAATTAATAAATTAATTAATAAAATTTTAATTTATGTGGAACGTAAGTCATAAGATAAGAATCTAGGATTCAACATTCATATTTTTTTAATAATTATATTGTTTTAATTAGAAGTATTTAAAAATGTATTTTTTTATTCATATGATTGTAAAAAACATTAAGACCGGGAGTTTTTTCAAAATTTTTGAATGTATATTTTTCAAATAAATAACATCTCTGGTTTGAAATTACATTTGATAGATGTGGATATCTAGCTAAAACTTTAATGTACAAAAATTTTGCATAACTGGAATTGCTGTTTAATCCTTGATTTATTATAATTGCAAAAGTTCTTGACAAAAGTATAATATACTTTTAAAATTATTTTTAATGCACATTCTAATAATTCCCTTTTTTAATTTGTACATTCCTAGAATAAACTACCAGGATTTAAAACATTATTTTAAGTTCAGTTTTCTAATATTTCCAGTTTTTTGTAAAGATCTAACGCCCAAATTAAAAAAAAATGTAAAATCCTTTAGTTTTCTTTAATATTTTATAGATTTTTACAAGAAAGCAAACAAAATTAATAATAAAAAGTTACGCAAACTTATACTTTATTGTTAAATTTTTAACATTTTTTTTTGTTGAGAAAAAAGTACTTGTTTCAACCAAAAGTTACAGTCGTAGAATTGTACTTTTTTGTATAAATTTCTCCACCAAGGATTTACCAAATCGCGAAATGTCCGTGATGTAGATTTTTTTAAATTTCAGGAAGAAAGACGCGAATTGAGAGTTGTTAAAATAAAAATAGTTTTAGTGAACTGAACAAATGCTCTTGTTATTTTTGGCCGACAAAAACACAAGGAAATACGGGAGGAATGTAGGATTTCCCGAGGATATTTTGAATAGGGTAGGAAACGTTAATGTATTTGCTTTTTGCTTAATCGCTTGGGGTTGTAATCTGAAAGCACTTAGAATAATTGAGCTTTGAATAAAAACCTTCTTCAAGACAAGGGAAACTTATGAGGTGCGGCTGCGATCGAAACCAGCTCTCCCACGCTTGATCTATCGAAGCATTGCTCAATGTTTCTGCCTCAATTACTCAGATTTGATAGCGTGTATACAAATCGAGCAAGCCCATGGAATTTTAAAAACCATTTTTCGGCAAGAGTTGTGAGAATGAATCAAGAGATAACATTTTGGTTTTTAAGATACGGCTTGGTGCATTCAACAATGTCGTCATGTTTATATTTACAATCTAACATCACTTGCCTATGAAAATCGAGTTACAAATTATGAGAGTGATGATTAAAATACGCTTCAGGTTACTCACTTTTTTCTTAAACTAAAAGCACTTTAACTTTGCAGCATCACAACTTTAACACAAACTTTTGTTTTTTGTTATATGGACCACCATAAAAGGAGTATACACCAATCCAAGTTCACTCACGTCTCACATGAACTCGACGACTTCAACAGAATTGAGTCAGTCACCGCTACCCTACCAAACCATTCACCCCACATATGTGCCACATCTGTGCAAACCGTACAAACTGCGAACACAGCAAACGAGGTATGGCAAGGTGCGGATAGGTTGGATGAACAGAGGGTCCAGGGACCCTCTGTAGTCGGATGCAAACGCTAATGACCCCTCCTTGTGCAAGGATATTATAATCCCAGATGCGGCACCTCACTAGCGAACCTACAATATGTCTGAAGAACTAAAAAAATATAATTGGTTAAAGAAAGATGGAGATAAATAATTTTTTTTATTTCTTGCAACTTATTATAGGTTCGCTAGTGGAGTGCCGCATTTATTAGTTATTTTCACTCGAATCACCAGCTAACATAACTTCGTTGATTGCGGAAGGGAAAACATGGGCCAAAACTTTATTTATGTGCGCATTCCGCCACCGGGCAGACATGAAACTTTACGCCCGCTACATGAAATCTTACGCCCGATACATAAAACTCTACGTCCGCTACACATGCATTGCAACACCCTAGCGAGAATATTAAGAAAATTATATTTATCTTTAAAAAAAATTGCTTTGCCGGACCCCACAGTGTCACTTCTGCTAAGTACGCTATTTCTTCTTTTCACTTATAATTGACGATTTTTAAGAACACTAAACATCCTTTATCTGCTTCACGTGCTCGTTTTCAAGGACGATAGGACCAAAAGTATCGTGTGTACCAAGGGCGTAGGCTATTTTGTCGTATTTACACCCTGGGGTTCGTTCAGCTTTCTCACCGAGTACACTCGGAACCGTTTAGCAGTGCTAGGTGAGTGGGCGGATCCACCCAAGTTAACCGTTCAGAAATCACCAGAGTGATGGATGGGAGTCACTCTATGGGTGACTATTTCACCCGTCGAGAAGAGCTAGGTGAATGCGAGTGAGCACAGAAAATGGCGAAAGAAATTAGCGGGAAGTTGAAAAATTGGACATATTTAAATTAAACTTTTATAAAACCCGTGATAAAAAGAAAAGTGAATTGTGAAGAGTCTGAAAAAGTATATGGATATAGAATTCGCGCCCGGGAAACACCTCGTTAGATTTTCAGAAGACCAAAATCACATAATGGCAAATCCTATTATTTTAGCTAGCATTTCCATTGGCCCTCGAATTTTCATTGAAATTTAAATCGCAAATGCCATTTTTCAACTCATAATTACTATCTTCTTCATCAATTTCTAAGATTGTTGTAAACATTACCGTTTGCAACAATAATTGGTTTGATGCAATTTCAGCAAAAATAATTTTCTTTTGCTGCCTATCCATTATATATTGTTATATGTGAACCTAATGTAACAATCTTTATATTAGCACCTAAGCGTTTCACACATACCCGCTCAAATAACATGACACTTTGTAGTTCACTTTCGCAAAACCAGGCCTCGTTTACAGTTTAACCCGACGAGTGCACTTGGTGAGAAACCTGAACGCTACCTTAATACTTAATGCACTATTTCAAATACTAAAATAAATTTTTAGGAAACTTTGACTAGGGCACACCCTGGCGGCTAATAAGCTGAACTATTAGGTATTGTCACTTCAACCAGCAGTTAACTCCACTTCGTTTATTGCTGAAGCGAAAACAAGGGACCAAATGCATGGAATTTATTTTTTAATTACTATTTAATGAAATCATAAAATGATAATAATCATTATTAATTACAAAGATATTACAGAAATAAAGTTTTGTTTCATGCATTTGGTCCCTTGTTTTCCCCCTCAGCCTTCAACTAAGTGAAGTTAGTTGATGATTGAAGTGAAAATACCTAGTGGGGGAGTTTACCACTCACCAGAGTGCGCAAACTGTTCGGGTTCTGCAAAAATTTAAATTTAATCAATGAAAAATCTCATTTTTCGTACAAATTATAAACCAAAGTTTATTGTTTATTTGCAATTTAAATTGAAAGAGTAAACAATCCAGTTTGAAGAGACATAATGTAATATTTTAATTACAGATCAATTTTTCTTGTTAATTTTTCACCAAATATTAGAATTTTCAACCAAAAATGAAATTTAATTCAATTTTCAATCAAAATGGTGCGTTTTCAAATCTATATAGACAAACTTTATCAAAATACATAAATAGTTAAAGTTATAATTAAAAAAGGTAAATTCTCTGCTAAAAGAAAACGAATTTTCAAAAACATTGTTAAATTTTTAAAACAAACAAAATTTAACCAAGAATGGAATAGTGAAATATTTAGATACAAGAATTAATTTTGTATCAAATAAGGTTTAATTCAAGCAAAAAAAGGCTTTTTTTTAAATGAAGTACTCAACTTTTAATTTCACAAATTAATTATAAAACAAATTCAATTAAGTAGTTCAACTTTCATCAAAAGAAATAAATGTTTACAATTTTGAATCAACAACTTAAATATTAAACCAAAAATAATGAATTTAATACCAAAAAGTCGATCATTTAACTGTAAATGATTAATTTTTGATCATCAAGATTAATTTTCAACTAAAAGAGACGATTTTTCAATAATATACATAGATTTCCCCTTCCAAATATGTCATTTTTAAAGAAAAGGAGGTGAATTTTCCCTGGCGAACCGAGTGAACGGAACGGATACTCAATAGCGTAGCCATATAGTAACCACATAGTAGCCCTTCCGTAGCATGCTATAAGAACTCAAAAAAACAGCAAAATCAACTTTTAATTAGATGAAATTCGGATTCTACGTTAAAATTCTCATTAAAACGACACGGAGTATTCACAATAGTGTGTTTTGCAACGGT
>JAAAKG020155897.1:0-30339 GCA_010014905.2 Druon quercuslanigerum | reverse complement strand
CAAAAAGCGACCAGGGGCCTTCCCACTCCTCGAAAAATATTTTATATCCCGTTCTACGATGCGGCGGTTCAATTGTAGAAGTAAATTTTTTTATTAGAAATATAAAATACACATAATATACAAATTTCAAAAGATGTTCAAGGTTTTTAGTTATTTCAAAAGATTTTAACGAATTTCTGGAGTACTTTGGGGATTAAATTAAGTTTTATTTCTGGAATTTCTACTATTTGAATTTAATTTAATTTTGTTTTAAAAAATTATCATTAAGCACTTTTACATAGTTTATTTTCAAGTATTCTAGAATAAAAATTGAGGGACGTGAACACGTGATTCACGCGCGTGCGTTTAGTGATGCATAGTGTAAACATATTTTTAGCGAACTGAATCAATTCAATCACTGAATCAATTAAATTACTCTGTCGAAAATTCGTCAATTTTCTTGAAGACATACTTTATAGTTGAAAAGTCAACTGTTTTATTACAAATTCGTCTTTTTAGCTTAAAAATTTAAAAATTCGAATGAAAATTCCGTTGAAATTTGAATTTTTTTTGTTAATAATGCAACTGCTTAATTGAAAATTAATCTGTTTTAGTTGAGGATTCAAGTATTTTGTTGCTGAAATCAACCTGTTTTTTATTTTTAATTAAAAACTCTTATTGTTGAAATATCAAATATTACGTTTTTTCTCATTTTATTATGTTGAAAATTGAACTCCTTTCACAAAAGTTCTTTTTTTTTGCTATCACCTCATAATTTCAGTTTAAAATTTGTGTTTATTGTTGTTAGAAATTAAATTCTTAACTGAAAATTTACCTATTTTGTTGAAAATTCATTGTGTCGGATCGAAAATTCAATTGTTTTCTAGAAAATTCACATGCTCGGGTTCAAAATTCAACAGTTTGGTTGAAAATTAAACCGAAAGTTTTTCAGGAATGATGGATTATTCCATTATTTTTAGAGACATTTCAGTGTTTATGCACAAAATTACATTTTTCAGAATTTCAGTTGACCTATAGCCTACAATGTTGAGCCTCTTTGTCTAGAAATTTCAGGATAAATTGAATAGATGAAGCTCCAGGGGTATTTTTTAGACAAGGACAAGCAAAAAAAATTCATCGAAGTAAAGAGCTATCAGAAGAATCAACATAGTTTGGGAAATCATCTGAAAGATTTCTAAAATTTTCAATATGTTAAATTGATAAAATGAAAGAAATTTTAAGAATGTATTATAAGGGTGAAAACTGAAAACTTGGCGAAATTTTCTCTTTTTTTAAATAATAACTTCGTTACACCTTTATTTTTTGCCCTTTTAATGCAATATTAAAATCTGTCACTTTATCAATTTGATAAAATTAAAAACATAGATTCATTAAGAAATTACTTCAGAAACTACGTTGTTTTCGGGAGATTTAATCAAAAATTGCTTGGAATTAAAAAATATAAAATAAAATTTGCACCAACATTAGACCCTTTATTCAAACTATTTACTTGAAAATTAATGTGATTTGTTGGAAATATGATTAAATGGAAAATTAGTAGAGAAATAATGGCTCTAGTGAGAAATTAGTGTATTTAATGTCATTTTTTTTCGAAAAAGGAGCAAAATAGTGTTTCGCTCAACAAAAAAGTAGTGTCAAATAGTGTCAATAGTGTGATGAGTCCGAGGTCTGCAATTATTTTCTAAAAATTAGATGCCTTATACAAACCTCGTCTTGGTGAATGCCTCGTAATTTCCACCGTAATATTTCAGCTGCTTTTTGTTGAGATGTATCATATTCGTGCAAATTCCGTTAAGAAAATCCTGTGAATGCGAAATAATGACGAGGATTCTTTTATAGGTCTTCAATTCTTCTTCAAGCCACACACAGGCGTCCAAGTCGAGATGATTAGTAGGTTCGTCGAGTAAAAGCAAATGAGGTTTTACGTACAGGGCCCTAAGTTAATAAACAATTTTATAATCGAATTTGTTCTCATTTTAATACACAGAGTAAACAAATTTCTGATAAAGTAGGAGGAAAGTGTACCTAGCGAGAGCGATACGCATCCGCCACCCTCCAGAAAAGTCTTTAGTGGGTGTTTGCTGCATTTTCGAAGTAAAACCCAAACCGTGTAAAATGTGCGCAGCGCGAGCTTCTGCTGTATCTGCATTCATGTCATCTAACCTTTCATAAATGTCCATCAATTGCTCCTGTAAATATAAATTTAAGATTACAGAAGTCAGATTTCAAAACTCCATGACATTTTCAAGTTTTTCAGGTCTACTTGTTCAAAAATCGAGTCAATTCTCTTCAAGTTCAGCAAATTATATTTAGGGCGGCAAGCGAAATTTCATTTTCAAATTCCTATCAATTTCGCGGATCGAAAGTAACGCTTTTTCCTATTTTTTCTTGTGATATATGTGTTTCAATTCTATACCTAGTTATTAGTTTGAAAATAATCAAAAGATACTAGAAAAGTTAGAAAATTAATATTATTTGTCAAAATGAAATGTCAAATGCCAAAATGAAAATTGCATTATTTACACTTTTTGCGTAATATCTCTGAAAAAATGTTGACGAATATTTTAACGTAGTATCATATAATAGACACAGAAATGTTATATATTTTACCCTACTTTGAGAAAAAATATGCAATTGAACCGCTGGCGATCAAAAGGGGATACGCTCGAAACGCCGTCGTTCAAGTTGGCCTCTGGGTCATATTGTTTTTCAGGTCGAATTTTAAATTTTCAATAACATATCCCATTAGAAAATTTAATTGCGCATATTTTTAGTCCTATAAATAAATATGATATCTTTGTTAGTTTTCGAAACAATCAAGAAAATGTTACTTTTTCCTGCAATCGCAAAATACGAATTTTTTGTGTTCAACTCGCCATAATTTCTGCATTAATAGGAATGTTGTAATAAAAATTTCAAAAAATATGCATGATCATATAACGAAAATAACAGTCTTTATAGAATTTCAATTAATTTAATTAATTAATTTTCAGAAAATTAAATTAATGGCCACCTAAACTTTTAATATGATTCAAGGAAGTTTTTTGGAAAATAACAGGCAATTATGGTTTATGGTTTTAAAGTCACAATTGACTTAAGATCTCAGTTCTGTCCTGTACGCGTGCAAGCTCGTTCTGCAATATCAACGCCTGTATAACAGCGGACAAAACAAAAGAGCATATGTTTATTTTGATTTTCTTCTAACGAACATAATGCACAGAAGCAATATTGTAGAATAGTGTTAGCATATAATATTCTGTTTAGGATAGTTTAAGTTTGCTTAAAATAAAAAGAACCTAAATATGGGTCGAGGCAGGAAAAGAAATAGGTCTGAAGAAAATTGATTGAAGAATAAGAAAAAATGTTCCCGAAATAAGGTACTACTTAAAAGTATTAGATAAAATTAAACATTAACTTTTCAGATCATTTTAATATCTTATTATTATTTTTTATTTGATTTCTCAATAGCTTTTTTCTAAAAAACCTTGTATTCTAAAATAAGTTCAAATAGTCTAATATAATTTTTCAGATTGAATTCTAGTATTGAAAATGTAAAAAGTTTTGAGTAAAAATACTAGTCTATGTTGCGAATTTGACTTTGCACAGAACTTTCCCTTACCTAAATTACCGGTATCCGAACGAATTTACAAACGGTTAGTATGGCTTTTTTATTTAATGTGTATGTAATTTTATTCAGTACGCAATAATGAAGGAGTTTAAGTGAAATTCAGCTCCATAACTCTATTTTCAGATGGATGCCCCGGACAAATAAAAATTAAACTGTATTTTATTTTTTGTTTCTATTGTCATTCATTTGCAAATGGAAATTAAGTATATCTTTCTAGTTCGTGGACACTCCTATTGCCAATGTGATAGGAATTTTGTCACATATTCCCAGAAACGAAAAAATTAGAGCGCATTGAAATGCCGTATGAATAAATGGAATTGATTCAAAACGCTCGTTCCCCAACATTTACTGTGATTACGACATGTAAGATTTTTTGCAGGATTTTGAAAAAAGTTTCAAGGGCAACATCCGCAAACCGAACATTTTTCAAATTAGTAAACCTTTTGTTTTACATTTTTTCCCCGACGGAAAAGTGGACGTTTATAATAATTATAAAATGGAGAAGGCAACTACTATTTTGCTTACTACTAATCTTAAACTAAAAGATCTTCCAAGAAGTTGTCCACCTCGAATTGGACTAAAATCAGCTAAAATAAAAGATTGAAGTCTTTTTAATTTTCTAAGCGCCCCTGGAAAAGAATTCTTTGAAAATTATTTTTCGCAATTTAGTCAAAATAATTCTGCCGAAGTCAACACTGAATACAGTGATGAAAATGATTAAATTATTTATAAAGAAATCGTACAAGTTATTATATAAATATCATGTAATTTGTATAATTTGTTAATAAAAGATAATAAACAAATATAAATTACAATGTCTTCAATATTATTTTGGTGGCCGGCTTGACCTTCCAATCGTCCGCTGTTATACAGACGATATTCCAGGACGAGCTAGCACGCGTACGGAACAGCGCTGAGATCTTAAATCAATTGTGACTTTATAACCATAAAACATAATTTCCTGTTATTTTCCAAAAAACTTCCTTGAATCCTAACAAAAGTTTAGGTGACCGTTAATTTAAATTTCCTGAAAATTCGTTCGACTCCCGAAGCGTTTGAAACTTTCAATATCTAATTTACATCATGAGAAGAATAAAAATCGTTGTAAATTTTTAATGACAATTAATTAAATATCTATAAATACCGTTAGTTTCGTTATATGATTGTGCGTATTTTCTGAAATCTTATTGCAAAATTTCTATAAATGTAGAACTTATGGCGAGTTAAACAAAAAAATTCGTATTTTGCGATTGCAGAAAAAAGTCATATTTTCTTGATCATTTCGAAAACTAATAAAGTTATCACATTTATTTATAGGACTAAAAATATTCGAAATAAAATTTCCTAATGGGATATGTGATTGAAAATTTAAAATTCGACCTGAAAAAGATATGACCCAGGAGCCAATTAAAACGACGGCGTTTTGGGCGTATCGCCTTTTGATCGCCAGCGGTTCATTGGTCTTATTATAAAAATGAAATTAGTGATTTTTGAACATGAGAAAAAAATGAATATGAAATATTCGATATTGATAATGATAGATTTTAACGTTAAAAACTGAACTGTTTGCATTCGAAAACCTTGTTAGTTAAACAAATGTAAAGGTTTGATTAAAACTTTATAAACTATTTTCAATTTTAAAATACTTTTGAATTAATAGCTACGTAATTAAACGCTTTTATTTCATTTAAAATCCTATTCAAATATTTTTTAGTATAAAATATTGTATTTTTAAACCATTAAAAATTGAAAAGTTTTAAATTAAAGAGGAAATTTGTCGGTATTTAGCAATATTTGACTGTATTTAAAATGCATTATAATTCAAATATTAAAAACTAAGCAATTTCAAACTGAATTCTTTCAAATAGAAAGCTTTCAAGTTTTAAATTTTTCATACTGCTCAATTGAAACTTTAAAAGTTGCAATTTTAATTGTTACATTTTGTTCGATTTTTAATTTGCAAGTAAAGATTTTGAATTTTGATAAATATTAATTTCAAAAGAATTAAAATTAAAATATTTAAAATTTATTTTTAATATTGTTTAACTTTAAAGAATAAAATTTAAAATGTTCAATTTTTAATGTTCCTAACTTTAAAATGCTTGAAATATAGAAAATTAAAAAAATTTAGAGCATTCAAAATGACAACGTGGATTTATATTTTTTAAGCAGAAATCTTTCAACAGTTCAATTTATAAGAGCTGCAAATTTCAAATTTCGTAGTTGAACGTGATTTAATTTTAAATTCTTCAATTGAATAATGTTAAGAGCTTCCATTTTATACTTGAAATTATTGAGCGTTTGAAATACATTTTTTTTATTCTTCAATTTTAAAAACTTAGGATTCAAAACATTTCAATTAAAAACTCAACAAATATAAAAAAATGTTTTACAAACTGCCATGTTCAAAAAGAACACTTACAACAACAAAAACAAACAAATAAGGTAGATAAAAATTTATGGTGTGCATTTTTGAACAGTTTTTCAGAATTATTGCGAAAAAAGTGTAAATTATACTATTTTCTTGGGCTTAGATGATTTAATTTTCATTTCAAGCTATAATTTAAAATTCAAAATAACTAATATGATAATACATCAAAACTGAATTTAAAAAGAAATAGGCATTACTATAAATAAATAAAAAATACTCATTATACTTCGGTAAGTAAACAATAATATATATTTAGAATAAAATTTCGTTAATTTTTCTATCATCAGACATAAAAAATTTTTTTCATATTGAATTTCAAGTTAAAATCATGACTCGCGTATTCAATTCTAGAAATTATATTCCCCATGCAAATCATAACTTTCAACTGATACAAAAGTTCAAAATACTATTTGCATTAATGTATAAAAGAATGTTTATGTATGATTCAATTTGTAATGCTTTAAATTTCTATAATTTCATGTAAAAATATTGTATTTTCCAGAAAATAGGTGACTGTTTAACAAACTAGAAGAATTTTGAAACAAAAAGAATAATTTTCAACAGAAAAGTTGAATTTACAACCCAGAAATATTTCCCAGTCACATTTTTCAACAAAACAGTTGTTTGTTTAAGCAAAAAATTAGTCATTTTTTTACCGTAGAAAATGAATCTTCAAACTAAAAAGAACAATTTTGAACAAAAGAGTTAAACTTTCAAGCCAAAAAAGACAAATTTCGACCAAAATAGTTGCATTTTTTTTAATGCATGAATTTTCAACCAAATGGTTGAATTTAACACCGAAAATTTAAAATTCGATTCAAAAATTGTTTTAACTTCTAAAATACTCCATTTTCAATTCAATGAATTTGAAAATTTTTAATCCAAAAAATATTTAAAAATTCTTTAAAAAGAACTACTTTTTCAATATTTGGAACAATTTAACGGTTCAATTAAAATGAGCAATTATTATCTATTTTTAATTAATGAGTAAAAGTGTTGAAAGTCGATGTATAAATAGTAATTGAACAATTAATAATTCAAAATGACCTCAAATTAAAATAATTTACCTTCTAGCTTAGAAAAGGTTGATTAAAAATATAAAAAAATTTGTCATTTTTTTTAACTTAAGTTGCTTAAAATTATATCATTTTGAACGCTCACAAATTGATTCATTCTTAAAATTATAGAGATAAAATGGTAGCGTGAATTTATATAAAACGCTCATTTTCAACGAAAAAGTTAATTTTTCACCAAATAATTGAATTTTCTACGAACTGGTGGACCTTTACACCGAAAATAATAATTTCCAAAAACGTTCATTTTAAAACCAAGTAATTGAATTTTCTACCATTTTCAAACCAGAGTTAAATGTCCAACAAAAAAGTTAATTTTCAACTTTCTACCAACATAGTTGACTATGTAACAAAATAAATGAATTTTCAAGCAAGCAGTTAAATTTTCAACCAAAATCGGTGAATTCTCAACGAAAAATGTAACAGTTGATATTATGTCAACCAAAAAAGATTTAAATTTGAAATCAATCGCAGTTGAATACAATGAAAAAATACGAATGGTCAAAAAAATATTTGAATGTCCAAACAAAAAAAGATTAATTTTTTAGCCGTAACTCACATATAAACCTCTCTTAATAAAATATACAGAAAAAACAACGTAATTAAAATTTAAGTTCCAAGTTATTGCAAAACTCGCAACTGAGTTACAAGCAACTTTTTAAAATAGTAACAAAGTTACCCTATATTATTTCTATTTTTAATTTACCTGTGCGTCAGTTTCCTCGCAGTTGACAAGTGTTTCAGCAAGTTTCTCTAGCCGCACGCGTTCTTCATCGACTTCCATGACGCATTTTAGAGCAGATTTATCGCTTGCCGGCATTTCCCTGGTCAAGTGGAAAATGTCAATTGCATCAGGTATAGGAACTTCGCGATTGCCAAGTACCGCCAATAAAGTAGACTTTCCAGATCCATTAAGACCTAGCAATCCGTATCGTCGTCCGCAATTCAACTCGAGCATAGTATCTTGAAGTAGTTCACAGCCATGGAAAGTGATGGAGAAATTGGAAATCTTGATGTCCCGACTGCGAGGATGAGAAGCAAGCGATCCTGTACAGGCACGTGCTTCTGCGTTGAGACGAGCGTCGTTTTCCAACTTCAAGCAAAGTGCCTCTGCAATCGAAATACAAAGTTTTGTTTTATTAAACTGTAACTACAGAAATTCAATTTGTTTTCCAATAATTAAATCAAATATATTGCATTTTAAATGTTCCCAATCAAACAATTTCAAGCTCAAATCTTTACAAATTAACGTTGAAATTTTAATAACTATTGATCAAAATTGAACAATTTGAAATGGAGCGCAATCAAAATACGCCCGATTCAAAATAAAGCTTAATGAGTCAGTAGGCCCGATTTCTGGTTAAAAAGTCAAATTATCAAACTTTTAAATTCGTACGTAAATTATTTATCAAAACTATACATAAAATATATATTTAAATTTGTCATGTGATTCATTTCAAAATGGTTGCTTAATTTATTTAATTCTTAGATATGTGCGAATAAAAAAAATTATAATCAAATTTACATGCTAAAAAATTTTTTTTTTTAATATAAAAAAAAATTAAAAGGCACAAAGGTACGTTTGAATGGTCCTAAATTTCTGGATATACGAAAATCAATTTCGGAAAATTTTCAAAAATTAAATTTTGGTGTAGTTTTATTAATTTAGGATCATAAAAACGTTGCTTAGTGCCTTTCAATTAATTTCTCAAACAAATTTCAACTGGGTATCCTAATTCGTGTGGACGTAAGTTACGCAAAAAAATTGCTCACTTCAGATAAAAAATACTGTAAATAGTGTCAAAAATTTTGAAAATAGTGCCCTAAAATTTTTTCAAGTATTAAAGTGCAATGGAAAATTTAATTTATCGTTTAAGCCAATTTTCTAGTTTTCTAAATTAATATTTTTAATGTACTAAAAATAACCTTTACTATTTATTTCAAATGTTATTCTTGCATGTATAAATTATAAAAATTCCTATTTGTTTATGGCAGGGTTCACAGTATTTTCCCAATTCCCCTCTTTCTCGTTTTTTCACTTAATACGAAATAAATTAATAGAACACTAAGAAATTCTTACTATTTTTGGTTGAAAGTTCATTCTTTTCAGTTTAAAAAGTCTTCTATTGCATTTTTGGTTAAGAAATAATTTTCTGTTTGGTTAAACACTTTAGAGTTACTTATTCAATTGAAAACTCAACAAATTGTTTAAAAAATCATTTAAACAAATTTTGTTGTTAAAAATGCAACCATTTTTTTTAATGATAATCTTTTTGACTTAAAAATTCATTTCTTTCTGTAAAACTTCATTTTTACTAAAAATCCAACTGCTTAGTAAAGAAATCGTATTTTATGATCGAAAATTCAACAATTTGGTAGCAAATTTAACTATTTGGTTAAAAATTTATGTATTTTATTGTAAATTTCGTCTTTTTGGTATAAAATCAATTTTTTGTTTAAAGTGAAACTGGTTGAAAATTAATCTGTTTTCGTTGAGGATTTAAGTATTTTGTTGAAAGTTCATTTGTGTTGGTTAAATCCAACTGTTCATTATTTAAATAAAAATCTTTGTTTATTAAAAATTAAACTATTACATTTTTGGTTGGAAGTGAAACTACTTTTTTAAAAGTTATTATTTTTTATGAATATTCATCATTTTACCTGAAAGTTCGTTTTTGTTTATTTCTTGGAAATTAATTTTTTTAACTGGTACGTCTTATTTTTCATTTTAAAATTAAAGGGTTAAAGATTTCCAAAATGAATTTGTAAAGTTAAATTTCTGCAATTCGGATCGCGTGAATGACAAAGAAAAACTAGGGAAAGTGCGTTCTTTCACTGTTTAATTTTCTCTTTAATGATAAGAATCCTGAGAGAATACAAAAAAGTGAAAGTATAAGAGTATGAAATAGATCATCGCTCCGAATTAGCTTACGATTGAACAGAAAGACAAATTTTCCATTTGATGCACCAATCATCCGATTTTATTCAACTGATGGTAAAAGTTTTTAAATGGCAGTGTTTATTAATAATCCTTTGATTACTAAATTTATTAATTGTATATTAATGTCTTATATCAATTTTATTATTTTTTTGTATTATTTTTGTCTTAAATAAAATAATAAATCCAGCAAAGCGGCGACAAGTACACATCCGAAATTTATTTTGGATATTATTTGGTAATAATAAACAATTTATAAACATTTTAAATTCAACAATTCCATATTATTATGGAATTGTAAATCACTGATTTTTATTATTATAAAAAAGTATTCGTACATCTCTTTTTTGATGACTGGTTAAGTTATCTTAATTTTAATTACGCCAAAGCTAATAAAAATTCTCTTTAAAAGGTTGACTGCTCTCAAAATTCTAAATAATCAACATTTTTCAATGTTCTTGGGCTCGGTTAAAAGTTTTTTTACAATATCATAACAACTTATGAATATAAATCGTAAACACTTTTTTATTGTGTTGCAAGAACTTGAAATTGTAACAAGACAGTTGAAAAATTGTAATATTCTTTTTGTGAACAAAAATATTTTTTTAGAAAATATGAAACATATAATCATGCAGTTTCTATGAAGTTTCCTCAAAATATGTATGTTTTAAATTTTTATTCTGATTTGCTTGCGGTTATTGAACATTTAAAAAAGCATTAAAATTGAACTATTTTTAATAAATTATCTTTTTAAAAAATAGACAAATTTACTTCACCCGAGGCTCATTTTATACAGAATTTCGAGGGCAATCGACCCTTTAATGAGATCCTTTTTTTATCTCTGGAATAATTAAAATTAAGATAACTAAATCAGTCACCAAAAAAGCGGTGCGATAAGACTTTTGCCCACCCCTGTATTATATTTTTAATTTACATTCAAAGAACTAATTATAGTAATGCCGAAATGACAAATCTGGGAAAGAAATATTTAGTTATACTTATAAGGAAGAAGTTTTAAGAAGAGGAAATGTTCTTAATTATGAGAACGATTTAAAACACATAGAAATTTTTATTCAGCCAATTTGATGTTTTCCAGGCCTCTTTTATTTCGCCGTGAATGGATTTTCAACGACCTAGGTATATCCAATTGAATAAATAAATTGTTTCATTGCAGAAATCTTTCAAATATAATTAAAAATTATTTAACTACACAATTTAAAAAAAAATATTATTGCAAATGATAGTTTGGCAAAATAAACATTATGCCAAATAGAAATTCGGAAAAATAAAAATTATCAAATGGTAAATCGGTAAAATTAAAGTTAAGAAGAATCAAAATTATGGCAATTGGTTATTCGGTTAAATATAAATTAGGTTAAGTGAATATTCAGGACAATAAAAAATATGGCAAATGGTAAATATGGCAAATATGGCAAACTCGGTAAAATTAAAGTTGGGAAAAATCCAAATTATGGCAAAAGGTTATTCGGTAAAATCCAAATTATGGCAAACGGTTATTCGGTAAAGCAGAAATTAGATTAAATGAACTTTCGGAAGCATAAAATTTATGAGGAATGATAATTTGAAATAATAAAAATTGAACTAAACAGTAATATATGAAAATTATTATTAATGTTAAAATGAACATTCAGAAAAATAAAAAATATAACAAATTCGGTAAAGTAAAAATTAGGTTAAATGAACATCTGGGACAATACAAATTATGAAAAATTATAATTAGTAAAAATCAAAAATATGCTTGGCAAAGGGTTATTCGGAAAAATAAAATTATTATTAATGTTAAATGAAAATTCAGAAAAATAAAAAATATGACAAATGATTATTCGGTAAAATAAAAATTAGGTTAAATGACCATTTTGAGCATGTGGAACAATGCAAATTATGACAACCGAAAAAATTTAAATTATGGCAAATGGTTAGTAGGCAAAATAAAAATTATATCAAGGTAGTTCTTGAAAATAAGCTAATGGCAAATTATAATTCAGAAAAAGAAAAATGACGATAAAAAATGATAAAAACGTAAAAATTAAAAGTATGGCTAATAGTTATTCAGAAAAATAAAAATTATTGTACCAATTAATACGGTAAAATGATTATTAAAAAAATCAAAATTATGGCAAAAGGATATTCGGATAAAAAATAATAAAAATTATTCTATTTCAAAGTTCAAATTCTGACAAATGAAAATCATTATTAATGTTAAATGAACTTTCAGAAAAATCAAAAATATTGCAAAAGGTTCATTAGGAAAAAAGTATTCTATTTCAAAAATGAAATCGTATAAATAAAAATTATGGCAAATTGTGTTTCGTTCATATGAACTTCGGTAAAAAAAACACATTAGAGAAAACAAAATTTGGAAATATTCATGCGCCTCGAATTGTCGACATACCCTCAGCACTCAAAGGCGCTCCATTTGTACCGTTCTGGGCTTCTCCAGGAGCGGGACTCTCTTCCTTGCCATCCTCGTTGGTTTTTCCCGAAGTAGTTGGTTTCTTGCCAGATTGACGAGCCTTTGCAGCTTCCTTCTTCTTCTGTTGCTGCTTTTTCTTTGCATCGGACGGCATTGTGACTGAAATGATCAAATTTCCCTAGAGTACGTCCACTTTACTATTAAACGTACATGTGCCGTATAAGCATCGTCCGCTGGAGTCCGTTAATATCTCCGTTACGTAAGATTACAGGTTAGGAATCTGTCAGCACGTGCTGGAGGCCAATATAATTTCGATAATTCGCGGCAACGTGAATATGAAAATTTCTAAGCACCGCGAAACAACCAGAAAGAGCAGTGCCCGCGTGACCTCCAGCTAAGACAAAAGATTACCGCCACATTCACCTTTCGCGAGAAATTTGCAGCTCTATAAGGCTAGTCCAGCTGTCAAAAACGCACGTGTGACAAGGCGACGCGATCGACTTTCTTATGTTTTATATTGGTCTAATCAAATTTGAAAAATTACCTTTATTGTGCGACAAAAAGAACTGCTGCGTTCGCCACACAGACACGTGTGTGAACGAGAAAAGCCAAAAGAGGCAAACGGCAAAGCGAAGCCGTCAAAAGACTTAAATGGAAAGGGGCAATGCGTTGCAGATGGCAGCAGTTGCCACTTGCCAGCAAAAATTTTCCAGGGATTTGCGTGGATTTGAATCACCACGTGAACCGCTTTTGAACTTTCAAGACCTTTGCTTTGAACTTAATCCGGAAATCGTGATTCATTCTCTACTTCCGCCCGCCTTTCTGGAAAAAGCGTGGATTTGGCAGAATTTTTCATAATCTGTTGTACCAAGGCAATTCTCGGCAAATCAAGGTCATCACCTTTTACTTTTTCTAAGTTAGAGCTCCAATAAAATATATTTGCTACATACGTTTTTGAGTATTTAAAAATGTGAATTGGAAATAATCATTGAATAAGATTCAGCAGAATAAACGTTATTCGCATCTATCACACAGTATTTCAGTGATCATCTATTTGACACGTTTAAATAACGCGCGCTTGTGAATCATCATGGCTTTATAAATCGATCTGTGGTCAACAATGGTCAAAGTACTTTAACTTCAGAGAGATAAAGGGAAACAGCAGGGAAGTGTAAAGTGAAGTTTTACCACGTGAGTTTTTTTAAATTTCTATTAGTAAGCAGTTATTAAAAAAGAAATAAGTTATGGGTAAAATAAAAATTAGTGGTTTCTACTCCTTCAGGCTTGATAGCAACTGTTCTAAAGACTTTTAACTTTGTAGATGTTATCGAGGTTGCTCGAAAGGTTAACCTACAATTTTTCACCTCACATGTAAAGGTAAGATATAAACAAAGTATAATTTTTAATTTATACAAATATAATCGAAGATCGGTATAATTTATAATGATTACATGCTAGAAGTGTGCAAAAACTAGAACCACTCTAATTTCTTAAGTGTCATTAAGGTACAATAAAGATAATGTTTTTATTTTAAACATTTTTTTCTAGAGTTATAAAAATTACGTGATAATTATAATACGTTATAATTTTAAAAGCTCCCTCGCCTTAAATACTTGAAATATTATTATATAATGAATTTATTGTTTGAATAATCATATAGGGTGTCTACCTAACCGGGAAAACCGGGAATTTTATTCACCGGGAAGTGACCGTGAATGTGATTTAGTGACCGGGATTTTTCTCTTTAATGTACTAATATGAAATTTAAAAGTGGTTTCTGATATCTTATTACTCTATTTCTAAATTTATGCAGGGAATTTGTTTAAAAAAAAAACATAGTTTCCACTAGGGGAATTTTTCAAAAGAATCAATTGAAATTGTAACTTCAACATTGACTATACTCTAAAGGAATTACAATTCTATTTTGGGACAGGGGATTTCAGTGCAGAATGATAATTTCGACTTTGAGACAGGCAATTTCCTAAAAGATTAATATTATAATTCTGAACTAGGACGGCAGGAAGGCATAAAAGAAGTAATTCAAAAATTCACATATGGTACAAAAATTATCCTGACTTGGAATCGGGAATTTTAATAAAGAAATATAATTTTGAGTTTTGGACAAGGAAATTCCTCGAAGAATGATTTTTTACTTTGGAACAGGAAATTTCCGTTAAGAATAGGGTTGTTGCATGAAATTTAGATAATATACTTTTCAAATATTGCATGAAATGAAAAAAACTTAGTACATTCAAAAATTCGTTTGAATACTTTATTTCGGAAAAAAAATATTAAAAAAAAAAAATTCCGAAAACTATTCAAACAACTCTCTGACCTTTGAACGTCACATCTTGTAAAGTGCTAATCCAATCAGAATGATGGTATCATTGAGTGAAAAAGTATCTAGCTGTCAGCTTGATACTTTTTTACATTCGCATTGAAAATTTTATAAATACCGGTTTTAGTATACTTATAAGCCTTTTGAATACCTTTTTGGGCTTTTTTTCATACTTTTTAAAAACGTTTTAAATGATAAATGTGAAACGGCCCATCAACTGTGCTAATCAGAGTGGTGTTTACTTCCCAAACTGGTGCAATGAGAATGCCTAATATTCCCGCAAAACATTTAAAAAGTCAAACTTATTTTTTTAAAACTTCCCTCAGGAAATTATATACAATTTTTGGTACTTCTTCAATTTAACTAGAAAAAATTAATTTGTAATTTGTGTTCTGATTTTTCAATAGGCAATTTCATTAATAATTATAATTTTTTACTTTAGGGCAGGGAGTTTTTGTAAAGAATTATAGTTTCACTTAGGACAGGGGATTTTTGGCATGTCACGAGAGTTTTGGAAAAGAAATTATATAGTAATTTAGAAGAAGAGAATTAAAAAAAGCCCTGTTCCAAGTCAGAATTTGAAACTACCCTCATGCAAATTTTTGAGGAACGGAGTTACTGTATTTCTGAATTGTAATAGAACATTTTGTAAATATAAATATAATTCTGATTTTTTTTCAGAAATTTTTCTAATGATTTTAAAATATACATTAAGTTTGTTTTTAATCCTGTTGAGAATTATAATTTTATCTTGGAACGGGCCATTTTTTAAATTCTGCGAGAAATGTTTGAAAATAGTTTTAATTCTCATTTATGAAAGGGCCGTTTATAAAAACGCATTTAAATATTCTTTTTTTTCAATTAAAAATATGCCGGAACTTGAAGCTTCCCTCTTCCAAAATTTCAGAAAAAGGGTGTTGCTATATTTCTGACTTAAAATAGAAAATATTGCAGATAAATACATATAATTCTGACTTGGAACAAGGCATTTTTTTACACAAATTTAATTTTGTTTTGGATATCATTAAAAATTATTCTTTTCTGTGGGAACGGAGAATGTATGATATGGAACGGGAATTTTAAAAAAGAATTTTAATTCTGATGTAAAGGAAGGCAATTAAAAAATTCTCGATTCAAATTCAGAATTATTTTTGAAATTGAATTCTTGTACAAAATTCGGTGCTCCAGATCAGAATAAAAATTTTTTGACCAAAAATAACCTGAAGGTACAATTCAGAATCATCTTTTTCCAAATTCCCTGTTCCACATCTTCTTACTTTCCAAATAGTGAATTTAAAATGATCCACTGGGTAATGTAATCTAACTTAAAACCTTCCAGTTCTTTAAAACTTCATGTTCTTCAAAACTTGTAAGGACTTTTAATTTATCTTGTAACCTAAAACGAAGATTTGATCTAAATTTTAGAGCTTTCTGCCTCTGTATAAAAATATGGTCAATAATTTATTTTTAAATTTTAGATGAAGACCATTGCTGAATATTTGGCACCATCTACAAATAAAAAATGGTACGAGGAGTTCCCAAAGGCACAAGCAATATGCACTCACTCAAAGTCAGAAGTCACAGTTATGGACTTAAAAGCCGAAGCGAAAACACATCTCGAAGCAGAGACAAACGCCTTTCAATTAAAACAATCAAAATCCAAAAATTCAGAATACGGTTGGCTCAAAACTGCCTTATCTCAAGGAACAAGTTCCGATAAAGTAGCAGCCAGCGTCGTTTTAATACAAGACAGTCCTAAACATAATATCTCAAGATTAACATCACTCGTCGGTCAAGTACGAGCAGCCAAGCAAAATCAATGTGGTATGATAGTCGCAGCTCTTCGAGATCTTTTCCTCACCGATTTGCTACATCCGAAATTCAAACTTCTAAAATTCGAAGAGCAAGATTTAGACAAACTCGACAATTTGGGGCTTTCAAATAATACGGAAAAAGGCACGCCATTCATTTCCAAAAACAAACTACTCGCACATTGGTATTTTGAAGATCAACTCCGAGAAATATACGAAAAATTCGTCGTTTCCCTGTCGCAAATCGCATCCAACACTGTCGATTCAAATCGAGAAAAGGCAGTTGCAATTATGAATGATCTTTTGATGGGAAATTCAGAACAGGAACACAAATTGCTGGATTTTCTCGTGAACAAAATCGGTGATCCAAGTAGTAAAGTTGCCTCAAAGGTGATTTTCTGTTTGAATAAATTACTGTTCGAACACTCTAATATGAAAGTCGTGGTTCTGCGTGAAGTGGAGAAACTTTTGTTTAGGAATAATGTAGCTCCAAGAGCTCAATATTATGCAATTTGTTTGCTAACGCAATTTATGTTGGACCGAGATGATGTAGAGACTGCAAATTCTCTGATTGATGTATATTTTGCATTCTTCAAAGCTAGTTTAAAGAAAGGAGAACCTGATAGTAGAATGATGGCGGCGATTTTGACTGGCGTTAATCGTGCTTATCGATTCGCCAAAATCGAATCTGATAAGTTAAACGATCATATTGATTCGCTTTACAAAGTTGTGCATATTGGATCATTTAATGTTTCGTTAAACGCGCTCAGTCTTTTGTTTCAAGTAAGTTAAATTTAATCAAAGCTTTTGAAAAAATCATTTGAAATTTCAGGGCGTCTAGCGATCCGGGAATTTTGTGCACTTGGAAAAATATGAGAAAATGGAAATTCGTGAGCTGATCTGGAAAATCTGTGGTCATATATTTAAATAGGATAGCCGCTGGACCGTAAAACTTTGATTTCAACTGTGTTTTCCATAGTTAGTTGAAGTGTTATCTTTTTCATTTATTATATCATTCAGTTTAGCATGCCTAACTGGAAAACCTTTCACTTTTAATATTTTCTAGGTTAGACTTTAATTGTTGAGCGTACATTTTAATTTGAAGATTTTAAAAATGCAGTTTTAAAGTCTTAAACAATTAAAAATTAGAAGTGTTTAAAATAGAACATTTGAGATAAAAACCATTTTTAGTTGATCTACTATAAATATAAATTAATTAATGATTTTTAAAATTGAACTGTACTTTAAGACTTAAGAAGTAAATAATAATTGATTTTACGAGACGATTTGGAATCAGTTTACAATTTTAAAATTTGCAGATTTTAAAGTTCAATATTAAACTGTTTCAGTTGGAAAGTCATATTAGTGAAACGCATGTAAACGCGCGATTGAATCTTTATATAGTATTATTAATTTTAAAATAACTTCAGATTAATATATTAATAATTAAAGGCTTTTATTAAATTTCTAATATTATTTCACTCTAAAAAATTCCATTTTTACATCATTGAATTAAAAAAATTTAATTAAGAAAAAGAACAATTACTTAATATTTAGAAAGATCTGACTGTTTATTTAAAATCAGTAATTATAAATTTAATATTCAAAACTAAACAAAAAAACGAAACTTTTAACGTTACAATTTTAATTGCTCTATTTAAAAAATGTATTTTGCAAGTCAAATTGTTAAATTTGTATGTATAAATAACAATTGGACGCCTATTATTATTATTATTATTATTTTAAAATTTGAATTCTTTGCAAATAATTTAAACGAAGTGTCTACGTGTACTGTCAGAAACCAGTTATTGGTATCAAAATTTCGATGTAAATAGTCTACAGCCTAATTTTTAAAAAATATATAGATTTCGGCAAATTTCGAACAAAAAATTTAGAAGCTTTTTAAGGATTTCAAAAGGCTTCAGAAGAATAAAAAACGTTTCCTTAAAAAATTAAAAATAATTTCTTATTTTGAAAAATTAATTTTAAGCGAATATTTAAAAAGATTCATAATGGTTTACAACATTATCAAACATTAATGTGGAACGTTTTTAGGCAATTTTTTATTTGGCAGGATTTTAAAAAAATTGGTAGGAAATTTTTTAAAAACAATGCGAATCATTTAAAAAGACGTTTAAAAGTTCTGCAATTTTTTTTAATAATTAAAAATTTGAAAAAAATGTAAAACAACATGTAGATGTTTCAAATTCTTGAAATAAATCTTTGAAGCATTTTAAGTATTTTTAAACTAGTATTTTAAATGAAAATAAAATATTGAGTATTTGAATACAACATTTTTGAATTAAAAACTTTAAATTAAAAATTTTTTTAATTCAGCAGTTCCACTCTTGAGTGCATTAATTTGCAGCTCAGTTTTTATTAGTTCAAATGGAAAAATTGTTAGCTTTTTAGAGTTCAATTTTTTAAATTTCATTGACCGTGACAAGTGTTTGCAAACCGGGAAATAGCCAAAGAATTTTTTTGCTAAAACGGCCACCCTGGTGCAGCTATGTAAGCGTTGACGTTTTAAATCTATTATTAAATTTCTTGTGATTTTTTTCTGATTTATTTCTGCTATTTTTCTTGTCGATAATTATGTCATATTGAAACACGCCGTTTGGGAAAACATTTTTTTTGTTAGTAAATTTCCGAATGTATTATGGCCCTGAGTTTTTCATTTAAAACTTTTGAACTTTAAACCCTTTAAAGTAATGCTCAAAAAATTGTTAAGAAACATTAAAAATGGAATATTTTTTAAGTTAGAAACATTAACAATTGGGAATATTTTAATTAATCGTTTAAAAGTAAACACTTTTTTAAAGTAGAATTTGAATGATTTTAATTTTAAGTCGTTTGAAGTAAATAATTGTTCAGTTGTTATTTATAAATAAAAAATTTAAAATATCACTTGCAAATTAAAAATGTAACAAAGTGAAAGAATTAAAATTCTGATCACCAAAGTTTAAATTTAGGCCTTTGAAATTTTAACAATTCAAGGGTTTCTGTTTGCAACAATTCAATTTCAAATTGTTTGGTTTTGAATTTTTTATTTGTAATGGCTCATTTTAAATAAAAAGTCAATATTGGTAAATATTAAAGTTTTTTGTTTAATTAAAAACTTTAAGTTTCCATGGCTAAAAAATTGAATATTTCAGACTGAAATAATATTTGAACGTAGGATTTAAAATTAATTAAAATCGTTAATTGGAAATCTATCAAATCTATTTATTTGGAGTTATTTTAAAACTGAAAGTATTTTATAAAGTTTCAGTTTAACGACTAAGGCTTCCCTATTGAAACATTTTATTTCTAACGTTAAATTCTATACATTTTTTAATCCCTACAGATTCAGAATCATCTTCTAAGATGAAGTGTTCAATTTTGAATACTTACATTGCAGTTCATCAACTTTAAAATTGTTACAAAAAAATGCTTGAAAATAAAGACCTAAAGTGGAAAAATATTAAACCTCAAGATTTTAGATTTACGCATTATGAACTGAATGATTTCATGATGAAAAAAGTTAACAAATGAACCTAACATTTTTAAAACCCTGAGATCGGATTTATTTTGAATTGCATTTGTATAATGTGATATGAAATTTACGATAGTTCAAATGATTAAATAGATTTTTCTTCTAAAAATTTGTAAAATATCCTGTCAAAAAATAAATTCAATAAATTCAAAAAAAAAAATAAAAAATAAATTCTTTAAAACTTATCATAACTCGGCCCTCTTGGTAACATCTTATCGATCCCGATTAAAGAATATTATTTTTTTTCAACTTTTATAGTAACGTTTAGTTATTTTGTGACCAACAATAATGATCAAATATTAAACACGTATATTCGATTCGCGAAATTCGGGAATTGGAAAATGAAATTTCGCTAGACAGTCTGAATTTGAATAACCTTGTAATACTGGGCTGACATTATATAGAAAAAATTCAAAAATAAATCTAATAAATATCTTCAAACCATTTCAGGTCGTTGGAAAGAATCAAGTGCAACTGAACAGATTTTACTCCGCCTTTTACAGAAAACTCGTAGATCCTCAAATCGGAATAGCAAATAAACGAGCCATTTTTCTAAATTTGTTATATCGTGTTTTGCGAAGTGATCATAGCGTAATTCGCTTGCAGGCTTACATAAAAAGAATTTTCCAAATTACTCTTTACTATCCCGCCAACATGGCTTGTGCGACACTTTACGTAGTATCCCAAGTTTTGAAGTCCAGGAAAGATGCCAAACAGATTCTTGCACGTTTCGAACATGAAGTTAAGATTGAAACTGAAACAATTTTGGAAGAGAAGGAAGAATCCGACAGTGACGAGGAAAATGAAAGGATAGAAAGGGAGAAGAAAAGACGTGAAGAGGATAGCAATATAGTCTTATCAAATGTTACTACAGATCCTTCTTCTAAGCCCGTTTCGAAGAAGGAAGAAGTCATAGAAATTAAAGAGGAACCTAAAATTAAGGAGGAATTCAACCCTGATAAGGAATACGATCCGTTTTGTCGAAATCCACTTGGCTCGGGAGCAAATAACACTTTCTGTTATGAGCTTTTTGCACTATCGAATCATTTTCACCCAAGTGTGGCACTTTTTGCACAAAACATAATGGAAGGTAATATAAAAAATAGAATAAAATAGAATTATATTTATTTTCTCAGAATTTTAAAGGCTTTAAATTTAATAACCTCATACAATACTTAAATTTAAACGACGGGTTTCTCAAATCATCACTGAACAAAAAAAATATTTTTAAAATCGCATTTTGAAGCATTTAAATTTAATAATGACGTAAAATATTAAAATTGGAACGAAGGATTGCTAACTCTTGAAATTTGGTGCAAAATACTTCATCAAATCTTTGTGCAGGCCTCGCAGAGACTTGACTTTTTTTTAAAGATGCAACTATTTTACTAATATTTTGGAAAAAATTAGACAAATGCTAGTATTTTCTCAAATTGTTTGCTAATGCAATTTTTTTATCACTTATTAGCAAAAATAACATATTAAAAAATCGAAATTTAAACAATTTCCAAATTTTTTAAAGAAATGTTAAGAGATACTACATATTTCAAGATAATTCATGCTATTTCAAGAAATTTGACCGGACCTGCGAAATTTTGTAGGATCTCCGAGGACTTTAAAAGATTTCAAGGGATTTTAAATGATTATCAAACGATTTCAATGGATTTTGTGGAAATTTTAGAGATTTTTAGGGAGAAAACGAAACTGCATTAAATATTAAGGGATTGCATATAAACATTTTTAAAGGAATTTTAAAAGATATTTAAGATTTCAAGATGTTTTACGGGATTTTAAAAGATTATACAAGATTTGAAGGATTTTCTGCAATTTTGAACAGTAAAAATGACAGTGATTGTTTTTGCCAGAAAATATCACATTCTTTATTAAAAAATCTAACAATTCTTTTGGAATTTCACATGGTCCTACTTGATATGAAACTTATTTATATTATATTTATCGTCTTTAAATTGTCTATAATTTTAATTTAAAATTATATTTTTGAATGCGCAATTCGAAACCAGTTTTATCATTGAGGTCTTGAAACTTAACTTTTTTCTTGAATTAATTTTTGGATTAATTCTTGAAGGTTTTGAATTTTAAATGTCACAATATTGTAGTTTCAAATTCAAATATTTATTTAAAATTTCAGGACTATTCCGATATTAAATTATTTAAAATTTCATATTAAAAGCATTGAGCGTCAGTTTTGAATTTAATAATTTTAGATGTAAAGCGATTTCGTATTGAATACTGTAAAATTGTACAATTTAAAAGATGGAATCATATTACAGGAATCCTGTTTTGTATTCTTTATTTAAATTGTCGATTTAATATGTTCATTGGAAAGTTTAAAGAATTAATAGTAGTTTTAAAGGAAGATTTTGAATTAAGAATGGATTTCAAAATAAAAAAATAAATATAAAATTTAACTATCTGAAATTGATGCATCAGTAAATTAATAATTTCAGTAATTTTGAATGTTTACAGTTTTAGAGTTCAGAATTTACATGTTAAATGCTGAATTTTTCCCTTTCATAGGTGTTAATTTTTCAATTAACATTGAATTGGTTAAATTTGCTAAAGAAGTATAATTAGCAATTTAAAAATTATTAACTTTTAAACAATTTTAATTTACTGCTGATAATTGAAACTTTAAAGCGTTTGAGTATAAAAAAAAGAGTTAAAATCACAATTTTTGGTGATCAAATTTTCTTTAATTTTTCAAATGAAGTTCGCATTTATTTATGTTTCAATGTTCTAAATTAGATTTTTTTTTATTTTTAATGTTCCCCATTTAAAATTTCTATTTAAGGTATAATTCGATTAATTTTCTGATTTTAGAAAAATTTGTCTAATCAGCTTTAATCGCTTCGAATTTAAAATTATTGTAATTCAAAAGTTAAAATTTTTTATTTCCACAATGTTTTGACATTGCCTTATTTTCAAAATGTTAATCTGCAATCATTTAATTTCGTCATTCTTCAATTTAAAATAAAATAATTTAATTTTTAGGGCTTCAATCTAGAAATGATACAATTCAACTCCTGTTTCTAATTAAATTATCAAAATCGTTCAATACGTTTTTTTTTATTTCAAATGATTTCTATTCAAAATTATTAATTAATGTTTCAAAAATATTAAAATCATAATATTAAACAATTGATTTAGTAACGCATTTTTGAATTTGCATATTTTTCATTTAAGGGAATAAAAATCCAAAGACTTAAACGCTTGATTTCCTATATTAGACACTACACTTTATTTATCCTACTTATTATAGGATTCAATGTCAATCGGTTTCTTGAAAAAATGCTTGCTGATAGTTATCGATTTCCACAATTGATCACATATATGAAAAAACTGGGTTTTGCAAAGAGAGGTAATTTTCTTATAAAGCGGGAGAAATCACGTGGCCATCCTGCATTTGAAATATTTTAAGGAATTCTAACGGATTACTTCAAGGGAATTTTAAGATTTCAAGGGAGTTAAAAATATTTACGAGTTTTCCATGAATCTCAGGAAATCTCAATAGATTTCAAATTCCAGATTACAAATATAATAAATTTCTCGATTTAATATTTACAAAATTACATGACCCTAGAATTTAAAAATCCAAAAACATCAAGAGCAGAATAATTCGGAAACTTGTATTTCTTATTTGCAGGAAAAACAATAGAATATACTGGCGATCCACTGGCAGATTTAAACCTGATTCGATTTTTGGATCGGTATGTTTACAAGAACCCAAAGAAGTTGGAAAGCAAAAATGTGACGAGAAAGGGTGATCCACTCGCTCAACGTGCTGGTTACGTTCCTCAAGGCGTGCGCGCTGTTCCTGTCGATAGCGAAGCATATTTGAATGAAAGAGAAGATAGAATTCCAGTAGATGAACTGTTTCTGTATCAGTTTTTGAAGAAGAGGAAAGAAACGAGAGGAAAGGTAGAGCAGGATGACGATGATGACAACGAGAGCGTTACAAGTGAAGATTTCAATGCCATGTTGGATGGTCTCGCCAAAGATAAAGATTTAGGGGATTTTGATATCGCCGGGAATATTGATACTTCAATTTCAAAGAGTAAGAAAAAGAGTACGTATCCAAGAAAATTAGTTATAAGCCAGTGTTTTTCTTTTGTGATCAAAGGGTTCACAAGTTATTTAATAATATTTATCAGATTTTATGGATCCCAGACCTCACAGTGAGATAAAATAGGCAGGAGAATAAACTTATAATATTGAATGGCACAATTTGTACATAGTTTAATAATATTATACTAAATACAAATTGTACATTAATTATAATAAATTAATGATAAATAATAAGTAATAGCGAATATAGCTGTAAAATTCATATTGCCAAAGATATCACAGAGATTTTAAGAATTTCACAAATATTACCAGATACTAAAAAAATATTTCAAATATGGCACAAAGATTTAAAGGATTTTACAAAGATTAGAGACATTTAAAAGATTTTACAAAGGCATCAATGATTTCTCAAAGATATCAAAGATTTCGGAGACATTGAAAATATTTTACAAAGGCATAAATGATTTTCCAAAGATTTCAATAATTTCACAAATATCTCCAAAATTTCAAACATTTCTTTGCAAATATTTCCGAAAGATTTAAATGATTTCCTAAAGGTATCAAAAGTTTCAAATATTTCGCAAAGATTTTGGAGAGATTTAAAAGATTTCACAAAGACATAAATGATTTCCCAAAGATTTCTATAATTTCACAAAGATTTCAATGATTACCCAAAAGTCTCAAATATTTCGCAAAGATTTGAAGAATTTCACAAATATTTCAAAGATTTCAATGATTTTCAAAAAGATTTCAAATATTTCGCGAAAATTTTGGATAGTTTAAAAAGATTTCAATAAGATTTCAAAAATTTCAAAAATATATCAAATAATTTAAAATTATTTTAAGAGGATTTTAATGATTCTCCAAATATTTCGTAACAAAGATTTTAATTTTTGTTACAAATATTACCAAATATTTCAAAAATATATAATTGTTAAAATATTAGGGAAATCATTAAGTCTTTGTGAACTCTGGTCAAACTAACCGAAATCTTTATGAAATGTTTAGAAAATCTTTGAAAAAGGGCCTAGGGGGGCTAAGCATGCAAAAGTTGCCCCTGCACGTATCAAGTTTATATTACCACTATAGAAGGGCATTGATGTGAAATAAAATTCCTCTAAAGGATAACTTAAAATTTTGATTTTTAGGAGAGTTATGGACAAGGAAAGTAAAATCAAAAAAGTCATTTTTCTCGAAAACTACTTAACTTAACCGAAAAAATTATGAAATTCTTAAAACAAAATATAGGGACAAAAACAATGTCTAAAAAAGTTTTAACATTTTTTTTTGAGGTTGTGTTTTAGAGATACATTTCTAGTTTTTTTAGATTCTCTTATTGTCTACTTCAACATATATTTTACCCAAATTTTTGATAGGGGTACTTCATGGCTTAAAAAACAAAATTTAGCTCAGGGCGCCGTGCGTGTACTGCGTATAGCGCGTAACATGAGCTCGAGCAAAATTTTTTTTTTTAATTTTCAATATTTTTTCTGAGGTTATGTTTTAGAGATACACCTCGTCTTTTTGAAAAAAATGCACATATTGTGTACTTCAACATATATTTCATCCAAATTGTCCATAGGGGTACTTAATGGCTTAAAAAAACAAAATCTCGCACGGGGCGCCTTGCGTGTATGAAGCGCAGCCTTCGATTCCAACTCGGCTTGTGTGATACTATTATTCTGATTCCGTTATTCACTTGTTTCAAGGTGATTATGAAATATTTTCCCATCATTTTACTGTCTGTCAGTACACTATCATTTTGATTCCGCGATTCGCTTGCTTCGAACAGATCGTCAAATATTCTCATGGCATCTTGATGTCTGCCACGATACAACTTTCTGGATACGCTATTTACTTGTTTTGAGATGATTGTCAAATGTTTTCATAGTATCTGACAGCTAGCCGCACACTAGCTTTCTGAGTCCGTTATTCAGGTGTTTCGATCTGATTGTCAAATGTTTTCGCCACATCTTAATGATTGTCAGCGCACTAACTTTTTGATTCCGCGATTCACTTGTTTCCAACAGACTGTAAAATATTCTCATAGCATCTTGCTGCCTGCCGCGATACTAACTTTCTGGATTCGTTATTCACTTGCTTCGATCAAAACTTGATTATCATCTGTCAGCAGTAATAATTGTACTACATGCTCGTGCTTTAAAATACCTCATTCTTTGATAAAAAATGTTTTAACCAAAAATAAAGCTCGAATGTGCTGGGTGCGACGCTTTCTTGATTAAAAAGAAAAGCAAAAAAAAAAGATAATAAAACATGTAACTGAAGCAAATGATTTTTCTCTTTCATTAAACCGCATATGACGAGGAGAACGCCTCTCCTTCCGACAATGACTTAATTAATAATGATCCAATAATGATCAATTAAAAACAATGAAATTCCTGATGTTGAACGCATTCAACTTTCTATTCAGCGGACTGTTGTCTCACACATCAAGTATCACTGCATTAGAGTTGTCCAAAGTAATGGAAATCCTTTCTATAAGGTGTGATTCAAATTTAGTCGATAAAGTAGGTGAATATAGTCATTCCAAAAAAACAATTAGAAGTATTTACAGTGTTAAACTGGGAACAACTCAATGCTCTTAAAGAGATGTTGATCTTGCTCCGAAGTAGCCAATCCCGTCTGGTAACTTTTTGTTCAAATAATGTACTGGGAACTCTAATAAAATGCTTTCTTATATCTTACAGTTAGAAAATAAACATGATGTATCCGATTGTGCTGCCAGTGTAATGAAGTCTTTTGAAAATGATGATTTGTCACATCGCTTCGGCTTAGGTTCTCTTAACAGAGGTAATCTTATTCAAGATCATACAACTGATATGTAACGGTTCGTTCTTATCCTACCTGTATGGTTTCCCTCAGGACGCTTCAGTCTATATCAGGGTTCTGGGATTTGGCACAGGCTTTACGAATAGAACGAACAAGTGAGTTATATTACAAAAGATAGACAATATATTCTCCCTATAAAGTACAAATCTCATTAATCCTAGGGTTTTTGTGTTGTACGGTGTGTGTGTGCGTGTATATGTATGTGCGTGTGTACGGCGACAATATTAAATGCAAATGTAGTGTTCTCGTGGTATGCAGGTTTGTGTGTGTGTAATCATGAAAACGGGTAATGCGATTTTAAGCGAGCGTAAGCGGCGCGGGAAAGAAGAAAGCAGAAGAGTAAGCGTGCTGATGAGTCTAGTCCGACCCCTAAAAAATAACAAGAGAGAGATAGTGATTTGTCGGTCGTATCGGTTCGCATATCGGTGGTCTGGGACATGCGAAGACGCGGGAAATGTCTCAATGGAGGTCGTGCCGGTCGGATTTGTAGGTCGGTCGGTCGGGTCGGTTTCTGGGACACTACGGGTAACGCGGACGTTTCACGGGAAGCCTGATGGGAGACTACGGGTAACGCGGGAGCGGGGCCAGGAGACAGGAATATTGCCGCGGGTAGATCGTTCAGGGGCACCTGACGCAGGCATACCCTTGCCTCGATGAGGAAAGGGGATCAGGAAGTCTGCCGCGGGTAGGTCGGTCAGGGGAACCTGACGCCGACGTACCCTTGCCTCGATGGGTGATCGTAGGAGCGCCAATCGGCCACCAATCGAGTCGGTTACGGGAAAGGGGATCAGGGGGTGACGGAAGTTATCTGGTCGCCTACTGGGAATGTAGGACTGTCAGAGGAGCCCCACTGAGAATAGGTCCCCGATGTTACTCGGGTCGCCGTGACCGAGGAACTCCTCATTGGCTCGTTGCGTGTCCTTTTTATAGCCCTGTCTCGTCTCGTGGTCTGGTGGGGCTGCGCCGGCGCACAGTTCGGCCTGGGAAAAAATGGGGATAGTCGGGCCGTGTGAAAGTGGTGACTCACGGTCCAAAGTACGCGCGCCTATACACTCGCGTCCATACATACAAATACCTACATGTACATGCATATATTTAGCAAGCCAAGGTATTACTCGTTACATATATGGCAAAAAAATTGTTCGACATCGACGATCAATTATTTTTAATTTGTGACGGGACTCTCTGCAAACCTTTCACTATTTTCACAACTGACGGCAACATTGTTGAAATATTTGGACCATACTTTGCCAATCAAAATGATGCCGAAATTCTAAATAGTGTTATTGAGGATCCAAATGGTTTGCATAAGTTCTTGAAAGAAGGTGATGTTTTTGTTCTTGATCGCGGTTTTCGAGATATAAAAGAAAAGTTAGAGCAAGAGAATTTTAAAGTTTGAATGCCTGTTTTGAAAGGAAAAAGGAAACAACTTTTCATGGAAGAATCCAACGAATCACGGTTTGTCACCAAAATTTGGTGGGCAGTGGAATCTGTGCACGGTGTACTCAAACAAAAATATCGCCTTTTGGATCACAAAATTAATAATAAACAGATACCAAAAATTGGATCATATTTCAGAATCGCGTCGTTCATCAATAACACTGTTGGGAAAAGACTTCAATCTGATGTAGACACTGTTGATGATATTTTGCAAAGTATGCATAGTCAAAGAAATGTGCAGAATACTTTGGCTACTGAGGTACAAGAAAAGGGATGGGTTCGTCGGAAACTTCCTTTCAAAAGTGTCATATCAGACGACATTTTAGATTATCCGGAAATAACTGAAAGAGATTTAAAAATCTTATTCACTGGAGCATACCAATTTGCTCAAGCTGTCTCATATTTGGCGGAAATGGTCCATACAGATGGCAAAATAAAAATTGAGTATGTGAGTATGTGAGTATGTACTCAAATTAAAAGTTCTATATCATCACATTTCTCGCATGGCCTATAGATGCTTATAGATTCGTTGGATTCTTCCGTGGACAGTTGTTTCCTTTTTCCTTTCAAAACAGGCATTCAAACTTTAAAATTCTCTTACTCTAACTTTTCTTTTATATCTCGAAAACCGCGATCAAGAACAAAAATATCACCTTCTTTCAAGAATTTATGCAAATCATTTGGATCCTCAATAACACTATTTAGAATTTCGGCATCATTTTGGTTGGCAAAGTAAGGTCTAAACATTTCAACAATGTTGCCGTCAGGTGTGAAAATCTTGAATAAGATTAACTCTGTTAAGAGAACCTAAACCGAAGCGATGTGGCAAATCGTCATTTTCAAAAGACTTCATTGCACTGGCAGCATAATCGGATACATCATGTTTATTTTCTAACTGTAAGATAGAAGAAAGCACTTTATTAAAGTTCCCGGTATGTAATTTGAACAAAAAGACTACGAGTGCTTGAGTCACCGAACGGGATTGGCTATTTCGGAGCGAGATCAAAATCTCTTTAAGAGCATTGAGTTGTTCCCAATTTAACCCTGAAAATACTTCTTATTGTTTTTCAGAAAGACTATATTCACCTACTTTATCGAATAAACTTGAATCACACCTTATAGAAAGGGTTTCCATTGCAATGGAGAGCTCTAATGCAGTGACTTGATGTGTGAGAATGCACCGTCTAGAGACCAAGATCTTCATTAAATATACGATTTTTGATTATATGAGCTCGACAGCACCGATTTCCTTGGGATATGTATATTTTCTTCTTAATGTAAGGCTACACTAGAGCTTCTTCAGCGATTGTAGTTAAATTCGTCGTGTAGAAGCAGATGCAACATTATTTGTGAGTTGCAACAGTCCGCTTAATAGGAATTTAAATGCGTTCAACATCAGGAATTTCATCATTTGATTTAAGTTTAATATCAAACGTTGGATCATTATTAATTGAGTCATTGTAGGAAGGAGAGGCGTTCTCCTTGTCAGAATTAGAGACACTATTGAGATTTTTTTTATAAATAGAGATTCGACATTTGTGGCATAAAATGTCATTAACAACTATTATGCGGTTTAATGAAAGAGAAAAATCATTTGCTTCAATTGCATTTTTTATTATCTTTTTTTGCCTTTCTTTTTAATGAAGAAAGCGTCGCAGCCAGCACATTTAAGCTTTATTTTTGGTTGAAATTTTTTTTTCAAAGAATGAGGTATTTTAAAGCACAAGTATGTAGTACAATTATTACTGCTGACAGATGATAATCAAGTTTTGTTC
>JAAAKG020155886.1:0-30339 GCA_010014905.2 Druon quercuslanigerum | reverse complement strand
TTAATGATAGCCGAGCTTCGGCAATATTTTTGCCGACTCTGCGCCAGTACTGGGCCGTATGTGATTTCGCACTAGGGTAATTATTATAAGGTGACGGGAGGACCCTATTGACAATCTTTGTCAATTGTGAGCAAGAATATCCATTTAGAAGGTACAGATTATTATGGAAGAATTCCAGAGTCCTAGGAATCAAAAGCAGCATTTTGAGATTAATTAGAAAATTCTACGATAGCTTTTCGATGCATTTTGATGAAAATGGACCTAAATGAAAAGATGTTAAAGTCAATTTACGTACGCTAAATCAACTAGGGATGTTCAATTGAGGTGATCTGATTTAGAGCAATACAGCAAATTGAAAAATTTACAAGTCAACGTGGAAAATGAATAAGATCTTAGGTTTTCATTAAAGTCCAAATAATGGAAAATTTGTTAAGATTATATTGGTAGAATGAAACGTGGAGCAAGTAAGATCGTACTATTTACCAAGGGAACATTTGTCCAATTAGAGATGTGATTAGCAAGAACGTGCGACAACGAAATCTAAAGGTAATTTAGCTAACGGTATGTTTAGATAAACTCTTTATAAAAGAAACCCAAAATCTTTTAAACTCGGTTATTTCAGCGACTTTGTCATATGCGGCCGAAATTTTCTTTTTCAGATTATTCTATTAGTCCAGGAGCCGTGACACCTTTTTGTTGACGTTTGTTCCACAAAACTATATACTTGTGTAATTAAATGGTCATATTGTCTGACTGCTAAGTGCGCAACGTCGCATTTGGTGTGTATGCTGCTGTGTTTACGTCCTTGATTGCAATTAATTTTCCTTAATTAATGCCAAGGTCAAGAAAATATCTGTCCTTCTGAAAGAAAAATTATAAATAAAAAAACAACCCATTACGCCACCACTCCTGATTTATTATTACCCGACCGCGGTTTACCAAGATGAAACATCGAGCGGTGAATATGCAGAAAACAAAACATCAAATGATGAATCCAATTAATTAATATTTTTTGTATAACTTTTTATTTTTATACAAAATAAAATAAATGAAATTTAAAAAAAGTTAATATTTTTCGAAAACACTTCTACAGACACTTTCACTGAATTCACAAGCACGAACTGGTTTATCATTTATTTTTACATAGCCCACAAATCGAGTGATTTTTTTCGGCAAAGTCAGTTTCAGTGAAAATGAGATTTCGGAAAAACGAATAGCTACAATTAAAAAAAAGAAATTATGACAAAATATCGATATTAGTATATCCTTTTTTGTTAATATCGATATTAAATATTGATATATCACGTAGGACGAGTATGCAGATGATTCACTGCTGCTAGAAAAGAGCGAGAACGAGAAATCAAAATAACGTTATTACGCCAGGATAAAATTTGTATTTGTTAACACACATGATAACATTCTATTTTTCGTTTTAGGACAAAAAAATGAAGAGGAAAGAAGGTGGAAGGGATAAGGAATGTGCAAAAGGTGGAAGAATTTGTGATTAGACGTTTATCTACCTACGTACCACTGTACATTTATTTGATTTTTTTTTCGAACGAAAAAAAGTACTATCATATGTGTTAACAAATAAATATTTTATCCCTGCGTAATAACTTTGTTTTCATTTCATTTTATTACTTATAATATTATTAATCTATTCAAAATTTTTTGTCAGTAGATTTCCATTATTTTGAGATATACCTCGCGATATACCTCGCCAATTTTTTTCCAAACGAACTAGGAAAAACGATCTGCATGATTACGGGGACCAGAATTTTCGACGCATAAAGCCGAAAAAAATTTTGAACCGTAAAAATCGAATAATATTGTTTCTTTTCAACCAACCTTTCATTATTTAAACATAATTAAGTAAGAATTGCAGCTAGAATATTTGTGTTCTTTCTCCATATTAATATGGTACTAAAATGTTATGCGTAGTCTGACAAGTGCTGCAGTAGTAACATATTGATTATATCAATAATTTATTTTCGATATCATAGACGATAGATATAAGGATTGAAGGGATAGTATGTATGAGCTTATACATGTGTGAAATTTTAATTGAATATGTACGTGTCTAATCATTCATGATTCCTGATATAATAAAATAATAAAACAAGATGTTTTGTAGCAAGAAAGACCAGTTTTTTGTGTATTTGTGCTATTAGTAAATAGTTTACTATATATGCAATTGTACAAGTATTTAATTTTTGTCTCCCGAACGAAAAATAAAATACAAGGGCTGTCCCAAAAGTATCCGACCTACGTTCATGTCTTCACGCGGAGAGATTCAGGTGACCTCTGGAGGGTACGAACGTCACCAGCAACTCCTCACTTTTTCGTCAGTAGTCTGAGATACCGATAAAACGACTTAGTTTCCGCACAGCGTGTATTTGTTTACATCGACTTTTTTGCGTCCGTCGCAATTTGTTTATTGATAAAAATGAGAGAACGAACGGAACAGCGAATTTTCATAAAATTTTCTTTAATCTCGGTCAAACTTGTGCGGAAACTATTAAAATGTTGCAAAAGGCCTTTAAAGATGAGTGTATGGGTAGAACACAAATAAAAGAGTGATATAGGCGGTTCAAAAGTGGCCGCACATCTGTTGACAGTGATCCTCGTTCTGCCCGACTTTCGGCGGGAACATCATCGGATAATGTCGAGCGTGTGCGTGTCGCAGTCGAACAAGATCGTCGCTTGACTGTGAGAAAACTAGAAGATGAACTTGGAATACCAAAAAGTACTGTTTGGCGAATTTTAATCGAGAATTTAAGAATGACTCGTGTGTGTGCAAAATTAATCCCGAAACTGCTCACAGACCAACAAAAAAACCTTCGATTAGAAATCGCTCAGGACAATCTGGAAATGATCAATAGTGATGAAAACTTTCTTAAAAAGGTTATTACTGGTGATGAAACATGGGTTTATGGTTATGATCCTGAAACAAAACAACTGTCTTCGCAATAGAATCTTCCATCTCAGCCTCAGCCGAAAAAAGTCGTAGCAACATCAAGTCAATGTTGATTGTTTTTTTCGATTATGCATCACGAATATGGTCGCAACTTTGGGAAACCGGTGACTGGCTTCTTCATCACGACAATGCTCCAGGCGCACGCATCAAACCTTGTGCAGTAGTATTTATTGAAACACAGTGTTGCGCAGCTCCGCCAGCCTCCAAACAGTCCCGATATAGCTCTCTGCGACTTTTGGCTGTTTCCTCGATTGAAAATGCCACTTAAGGGACATCGATTCGACGATTGAATTGAATTGAATTGAAGAGACTGTTGAAACTAATGCAACGAATGCACTAAAGGCGATTCCAAAGTCTGACTTTCAAGAGTGCTTTAATAAGTGAAAACATCGATATAAAAGTCTTGTTCAATTAAATGTGGACTACTTAGAAGGATGAGACCTCCGCATGACGAAGAATAAACCAAGCGCCGAGAGATCGAGGTAGGTCGGATACTTTTGGGACAGCCCTCGTATTGTCATGTGTGCTGACAAATACAGATTTTTTGCTTCCAAAATCACTTGTTTTGGTACCTCCAAGATCATTTATTAGTGACCCTCATTTCACACCTTTTCGCCAGTGGATCTCTATTATTTCTAGATAATGAGGCCCAAAATGTATTTTCGATTTTAGGATAATTACAGTTCTTACTGCAGATAGTTCCAGTTAAAATAATTTTTATATCCCAACACAGGGTGCTCTATAAACCTATGAATTAGCACAATGCTACCAACTGCTCGTGAACTTCTACTATTTCAGTGAAAGAAAATTAATCTCAGCTGATGACTCGCAGAAAGCTACTTTGTGAATTAGTCAACATATTGATTAATTTTTCGGTAAAAATACAATATACCTAGCAAAAAATATTAATTAGATTAGGGCAATCTATGTTAACTAAAAGTAGTTCATACTAATTGGAAACGCGGCAAATAGATACGCTATTTTCAACAATTCTAAAGTTTTAGATATCTAAGAATTTAGAAATTTTATAATTAATCATAAACAAACTAGTTATATAATGGTAATGGCCACTTTTTCAAAATAATCCTGGCAACACTTTTTCGATGAAATTCAACAAAAGCGTACATTTTTATGTTTCCATATATGAATTCAAAACTTTTGTAAATAATTATCAACCAACTAAGCATCCAATCGAAAATAGAAATTACCTTTTGAATCGTCCCTGAAATATCAAGATGTCCCTTTTTGTACAATTATTTAAATCGTTAAAGTTCAAAATAAATTTTTAACTGTACGATTTTTTTGAATGACGTAGAAGAATAGTTAACAACTTTGTTAAAAAAACAGAGATTTTTTACATCAATGTAAATGTAGTTTCTTTTTAATTGCACGCGTAGTTTTTTTTAGAAAAAATGAAAAACGTAAAAAATAATTTAGGTTCTTGAAAATTAGTTTCAAAAAACAAAAAATGTGCATCTAGATATTTCGGTGACAAGCCCAAAGGTATTTCCCGTTTTTCGGTCGGTCTTCTTTCAAGGGGAACAGTTAATGTTTTTGGTTTAAAATCTGGTTAAAGATGTATGTACTCGTATCTTGACACAAATTCTGAATTTAATAAGAAAATTAATATTTTTTGTTGAAAACTTCTCTTAATGGTTTGGTTGAGGAATTAAATATTTTGTTCAAAATTGGTATTTTTTACTTAACTAATAATTTTTTTGGAGAATTCAGTTTTTGGGTTGAAAATTCAACTATTCATTTAAAAGACGTATTACTTTGTTAATTCCTAAGAAACAGTAATATTTCACCAAACCGCTCTTCAACCTGAACGTCTAACGTCGTTTTTGGATTAATCGAAGATAAATTGATAAAAAATTCGTCGGTCAAAATAGCCTACTCAGGGGAACTTAGCGTATTTAGGCGACAAATGTTGTTGAATTATATGTTATTTTATCTTGTGTCCTTTTTCCAAAAATTTAATTTTTTTATTTTTAATTTTATTTTTTACGATTGAAAGAAAATTTACTCGCTCTGTATAAAAATGCTTAATAACACATTTATAGATTTTTTTGGGCAAACAACTTTTGTCTGTTATTTTAGTTCGCACCTTGTATGGTTCTTCGAAGAAAATTATTTAAAAAAATAATTTTTATTTTGAATGTTATTCATAAAATTCATAATTAATGAGTAAAAATAAATAATAAATGCTATTCATAAAAAATTGAATGAGTTTTCGGTATTTTTTGGAAAAGTAACTTTTTCTCTATTTGTTTTTTTCATAGCTTTTGTCGTTTATCAAAAAATTAACTTTTTATTTTTATTGTTTTTTATGAATAAAATAAAAACTTTGCATCCTATAAAAATAATTATTAACAATTTGTAGCTCTTTCTTGGATAAAAAGTTGTATCTTATTATTTTTTGTCGTAGTTTGTGTCGTGAGTCCAAAAATGTAACTAATTCGTATCTTTGATGTTTTTTACGACTAAAAACAAAAACTACGCGTCCTATCAAAAAGTAGTTAATACCAAATTTGTAGATATTCTTAGGGCGCGCAATTTTAGTTTATTTCATTTTTTTTTGTTTCTTACATAGTTTGACCACAAAATGGAATTTTTTAGATTTTGTATTATTCTTTGTACGGTCAAATTTTAAATTTTTCACTTTTCGTCAAAACTAAAATAGTTGTTACAATAATATTGTAGGGTTTTCAAAAATAAACTTTTTTCTTTTATTGACTTTTTCCATAAAATGCTTTGTTTAGCTTAAAATGTTCATTTTAGTTTGCTTTTTTTGATTTTGAAAATGCTCGAACTCCGATAACTGCCCCACAAAAAAGGTTTTTAGAGGAAATTTGAAGGCCTTCGTTGAGTTTACCGAAGAAATGGCGGCGAAACTAGTAGGCGCAGAATACCTGAAAGTGGGGTGGGTGTCCTGTCGCTTGCGTAAGAAAATGGAGCTTGTTAGATGCTACCGCTGCCTCGGCTTTGGCCATAGGGCAGCTAGCTGCAAGAGTACGGATAGGACAAAAGAATGGTCAATGAAATTTTTCTTGTTTTGGGAGACAGACCCGTCGATCAGCAGAAGCCTTAAAGGGCAAGAAAACGGCAGCTTCTGAAGTGATGCGAAAGTGGTACCGGGGGGAATAATGCCAAGGAGAAACGGTGGTGTTTTTTAGTAGGTCCCTTTGTGGCATTATTATAATGACAAAAGTTGATTTTGTATAATGTACTTATGAGAGAAGTTGTAGGCTCCAGAAGCTACGAGCATGGCTCCTTAAAGCAACTAATCCCGACGTAACTGGAACGTGTATGGTCTAGCCACGGATGCTCTTACGCGGCAGACGACATAATTGGAGGTAAAGGTTTCAACTCTGGATACTTTTTTAGAGTTACCAACCTTTGTACAGTGTTAGGAGGAACAGTGTTGACGGACCAAATGTAGTGCATCTGACTTGCGATCTTCTGCACCTCATGTTGGCAAGCCGGGATTTTGTTGAGTGTAAGTGAGAGGGTAAAATGTCGCGGACGCATAAATATGGTAAGATCGAGGATACCCCAATTTAGGATGACTGTGAGAAAAATCTACGAGTTTTTGTTAAATCAAACAGAATATTTTCTTAGACCATCAAAAATACTTACTTAAATTAAATAACTATAATATTTGCTTGGATGGGGAAAAATGTTTGCCTAAATTAGACAAAAGTTTTACTCAGATCAAATGAAACATTTTCTTGCATCAACCAAAATATATAGAATAAACAAATAGACTTTACTAACCAAAATATTATCTTGGATCAACTATATATTTTGTTGTCCATATAACAACTTCTTCAACAACAACCTTCTAGTGTGTATTCAACCAACATTTTTTTCATTCAACAGAATCATTTTCTTAGTGTTTACTGGATCTCATATTTTTATTTGTATAGTTTGACGTGCACACGAGCACACACGAAAAAATCTATGCAATGTGTTCAGTAGTAACCACAATATTTCAGTTAATTTTATATCTGCATATTATATTATTTAGAAAATAAAAAAACACTATGTACAAAAATGGTTCAAAAATATTATTTTTTAATACTTTTTAAAATCTATGTAACACCTTATAATACTGGCAAAAAAGGCCTCTGTCTAAATCCGACTTAGTAAAAAACTAAGTATTAGTCAAATGATCTCCATCTTCCTGCTTCAGTAATTAATTAAAATTTATAATTCACAAAAGTAATAAGAACATATATATTATAAAGTAATTCCATGGATATTTTTCTCATGTATACTATTTATACATGAGCGTACCAAGTTTAGTCGATTGCGGCAACTCGTGATTGATCAGGCGCTCCTGACACTGCCAACCCAAGTAGCAGAATCAAAAATTGATAGGCGCTCCTATGATTGTCATTACGCGCGTCCTGAATCACTCTGCGACGGTTTACGATTTCTATAATCCCTAGGCGCTCCTATGATTATCGAAATCTAAATAAATGCTGGCGAATACACGCCCATATAGTTATCATTTATTACCAGAGACCCATATTGTTGACCCGAAAGTGAGTGCATAGTTTTCATAATCCATTGGCGCCCATATGGTTATTAAAACTTGGAAAAAATGTGAACTAATAGGCCCTTCTGTAATTACAACTTTTCAATGCCTTCATAGAGTATATATCTTTCACTCAGGAAGATACCCTACCGACCGTTGAAAATTGACGAGTTGTCGATTATTTGTACGAAAAAATCCAAAATGCCCTACAGTGCGCAGCTTCACAAGGAGGATCTAGAAGAGGCTTTTTCTACAGTGCGGACTCGCTTTCTTTGTAGAACGCAATGACATAATGATGTGACGGGCATTATACATCCACAACTTTCCCCAAAATCTTAACAATTTAGATTCAACCTATAAAACCAAGATCAATAAGTATATCGAGTTAGGGCATAAAGTAAAGACAACATGGAGGAATGTGAATCATTCATCTACTCATACTATAGGAATGTCGGCCAAAGGCAATGTGCACGCAAGATGCACTGACTACAATGACCATTTAGAAGTCAGTTGGGTGTCGGCAGCAGCTCAGAATGCGGTTTTATTAAACACTTGTGGTATTGTAAGAAAATTTATCGACTATCAGGAAGAAAGCGAGTAAAAAGCTGTGAAGTGGCATATGGTTGCTCTAAGAAAGCATCCAGAGGTGATTGATGTCACCTCCAACGCTCGCGGCTGCTGTTTAAGTATGACAGCGGTAAGGGACGAGTTCTAAACTACAACATGCTCGTAATTGTATACCTATAACATCATCGCAGGAGCTTTCAGGCATTGTATTAAATTAACTTATATCAATTATACCAATTCAACAAAATATGCGGTTATGTCGCCAATATTGCGCAGTGTCACCAACATTACGCCTTTGTCGGATACCATGAAACATTTTGGTAGTGGAGGAATTATGCATATCTTGGATTACCGCAAGCAGTCCATGAAGAATAAGGTGCAGGCGACAAACATTCTTTCCATTCCTATACTCAAAATTCCTGTAGAGGAAGCAGAACATTCGCTTCTACCAAGAGATCATGCTGCAAAATCCTTTGTTGGTCAATTCGACAGCATCATACGTAGAGAAGAGCTATCGAGGAGTCTGTCTAATATGTTTCTCATATCTATTGAATTGAGATAGGAGATTGAGGGCTTTCTGTTTGCTTGTCAATACGGCGTTATGGATACCTTAGTTTACCGCAAACGCAATTTCGGCATATCTCATTTGCGCAGTGTTACACCTGCGGCATGTCACAGCTGCGACATGTTACATTTTCGGCACTTCTCAACTTCGGCTTCTCTACCTAGTGGCTTCTCCGCGGGGCATTTTTCACAGTGAAATTGATATTTTCGCGACACCTCTCACATCACTCTTGTGACTGGTCAGAGAAATAATGTGAGATCACACCTGTACCACTTTTACAACGTCTCTTGGGGGGGGGGCTACCCTGTTCCTGATAACAGTTCTATGATTCCGTATTAATGTTTTCGCGCTTAGAACGGCTCTACACATTTTTAGTATTTGCATACATATGTGTGTTGATTTTTATTCTGATGTCGGGGACTCTCCAGTTCACTGCTCTGCTCGAAGAGCCCGTGCTCAGTACAGCAAGGCCAGAAGTTTGACGTCCAATGCGAGAGTGGATTTGTTGTGGCTACACTTCTTTGTGTCAAACATGCAAAATTTTCTTCTGTAAACGATACCCACTCGAAAAGCCCTTTCTGTACCCTAATTGATTTGCAGGTTATATTTCCTTTTTGTTAATAGCTATCTCATTTAAGAAGATGAGGGGCTATACCTGACTTCAATTTCGAGAGGAACTTTGCATCCTTTAATAATACATCAATAATGTTCAATAACGCAGAAAGACACAAGGGTACACAAAAATAAAAAGGGTAAGTATTTATACCATCCAATCATATAGCAGTCGATGTTTGGTGAGTTCGCTCCATTGGATATCCAAAAGTGATTATCGCCGCAGTTTCACATATTCAGCACCAAAGTTTTTGGTTATTTTACACGTGGAAAAAAAAGCCAGATTACGAAATGAATAGTTTTTTGGGCAATTCTCTATATGAAAAAGGGGCCTCGGTGGCTCGAGGGTTGCAGTCGATTTTTGAGAATAATCGAGGCTTAATTTCGAGTAATGAAAACACACACATACACTTGCGTAACACTAGGGCAGTGCTTTGAATTTGTGCATATAACTGATGACTTCAAAAAAGGATCGCCCTGTCCACCCTAGTCTAACCGCATTTTCTCCTGCGGCCTGCTGGGGAGGCTGCTGCATAGCAGAGTGGTAGGTATGTATGATACCAGAAAAGTATACTCTCAGAATGTTTTAGACAGCGAATACGCCGAGATCCGAAAACACTTCGTGAAGATGGCCGGATTTAGAGTACTGCCTTGAGAATAAGCACGGGCGTGGAATAATAAGCTTTACATCCTCCCCTCCCTTATCTACATTACAACCAACTCCGACTTAGAACATGTTTTGTCTTGCAAGCCCCTGTTATTATTGTAAAGCAATTTTTTATTATTGTTACCGTAATTCGATTTTTGGGATAATTGTTCATTATTTTTATTATTTTTTAAATTATCTTTCGCTTTTTCTGTAGGGGATTTAATTATTGTGTTTTTCTTGACTTTGATTTGAGCTTAACGTCATTTGAGTAAGCATTGGTAATATTTGATTGTCAGGGTTGTCAGGTTATTTGGGTCTATTGTTTGTGAGTCTAGATAGACAACTTGGTTGAAATCTAGGTTGAAAATTTGATGAGAAACTCGGTGGGAATCTAAGCCTGAAGTTAGGTCTGAAATTGTGTTGATGTTTATTTGGAAAAGGTAGGAATGGAAATCCATATCGTGGTAATCGAGATCAGTTTTTGTACTGTTTTTACCATAATTATTTTGGTTTTTCTTTCTGGTATGGTTATAATTTTGAACCATTATTATTTTCCCTTTTTATTCTTCTTTATTGTTATCGAAATAATATTTGTTCGCATTATGGGTTTTTTCTTGGATAAAGCTTTGTAAATAATTTCCTTATATCCGTTAGGTAAGAGTTTTCGCCAGGAGTCCGTTTTTGCTTACAGAATTGTATGTTTTGTCTGATTTCCCATGAAAACTTTCATCAATATAGGAATTTTTAAAATCTTCAAAAAATCTTACAGCCTTTTAGCAAGAGTTTTTGTTCATGGAACACCAATATTGAGCTATAGCGACCGTTTATTATATATACTCTTTTGAATCTTTTTAATTATTCGTGAAATTGCTCGGAACTGTTTTCTTTATTATTTCGGATTTTTATTGGCTAATTCTTTATCATTTGAAAAAGACATTTATTTCATGCCGAGGGTGAAATATGTAGCTAAAATTTTTTGATAATTTGCGGGATTGTCGGATTCGTAATCTGTGCCTGTATTATTAATATGTATTCGTTGAAGTCTGCTTGATATGTTTTTTTTTGCCGAGAGTCTGCAAGATCTGTTACGGTTTGATTTACTTCTGTCCTGAGTTATTTCTGACTGGAACGGTTATCAATATTAATCAAATTGAGCTCATTGTATGTTATGAAATTGATATTTATTTATCTGTTAGCTTGTTCTCTCGATTTTTCTTCGATATTCGAAAGAACTATACGCCGATGGGTTTAATCTAATTCTTAAGTCGTTTGCCCTTTGTCCCCTTACTGTAAAAATCTTTCCCTTTGTTGGTTCAGAAATTAATTATATTCTGAGCTTCACAAACATACAACTGATTTTGACATAAACTGCGTGTTATTTTTTTTAAAAGAATCGCTTTTCAAAGTTTCATTATTTAAATGTTTCGAATTATGTGCTGGGACTGTCGCGCTTGTTGCGGCAAAATATTTATTATCCCACAAAAAATTATTTTTTTGTTTACTTAACAGTTCGGTTTTGAATTTCTGTAACTACGTTGGGCGGGGGTTAGTTTTTTTAGTTTAAATAATTTCGGCGGTTGCTGATGGAATCAGGCTGTCTCTGTCTAGCATATTTATATTCATTAGGGTTTCTATATTTTTCCTAACAAAATCTCTACCGGGACATGTCGCTCTATTAATTATTTTTGGGACCTCTCCTGTATTTAGGGGTGTGGTTGATACAGCTATCGTGATCTCTTTGAGTAGCCCTAGGGTTAGCCATTATAATTTAACTTTTTCTAAACTCAGTTTCATTAATTCTAAATCGCTTTGATACTCGAATAAGTAAGGCACCCTATGTGAATATCCGATCTGGTGTCTCAATTGAAAATTCTAATCGTGCTTGAAGAATTGTAATTAAAATTTAATAAGTAATATTATTGTTCACGAATTCCAAAATATGTTTATTTTGGTTCTCCGACTCTTTGTTTCAGAGATAAGTGGCGTGATCTGGTCTCTGAGTCGCGAAGGCGCGTAGTGCCCGTGTGATCTCGCTAACGTGCCTAATTGTTTCGCCTGGGTCAGCGGTTAAAATATTTGATAAAAAGGGAAATGCATATAATTACTCATTTCAAAGTTCGTTTCGTTTAATACATAATTTCTAACATTTCAATTTAAAAATCCGGGTTTAAATTTCAATAATTAATTAAAATTTTTAACCTTTGCGGTGCTCTGTCTTATACCTAGTTACAATTTTATTCTTTTGTAAGGTGAAATTGTATACAAACATATATGTGACCGTCCGAGAAGGAAGGGGCCTAATTCGTCAAAGCTGAATTTTACAGGACGGGCCATATCTGTGAACTCCGCTGGAATCAGTTCGCTTAAGCTATATCAGGTAGTGGTGCGTGGTGGAGCCGTAGTGGTCCGTAGTGGAGCGTAGGGAGGTTAAATCTGAGGTAGGTAAAAGACAACAAAAGAATAACCTGTTTAAAGTTAAAGGTGGATTATTGCCACTAACATCTACATCGAACATAGCCAGGCCATGGATGCGGAAGTGGTCCCGAAAAGGACAGTTGAGAGGACGGAGATCTTCCTTCGGGATCGGTTCCAGGACGGGAAGGTGCGACCACTTACTGGCACTAGATGAACGAACCAAAGAAACAAGCAGATACTAGGATTCACGGCTAGCGACTGGACAAGACGTCGTTCAGGATATCGGGACCCCTCAGAGGGTTTTGTTTAATCTGGGCTGAAGGTCGGAAACCCTTTCGTACAGGGCCGTACGAGTCAACATTGTATAGTAACGATTTTGTTACACAACGAACACGATTATATGAAGTACGTTGTTTTTTATATAAAGAGAAGAGATTCACTTTCAACTATAGAAAAGAAGCTGTTGTCTTATGGGATCCTGAAAAGAGCAAACGTTTACACTTCACAACCGTTTATCAGAGCTTCGAGAAGCTTCGTTTAGAACAAAAATTACTAAGATGGCAATAACAAGTTAAGGGTGATGGTGTCTGAGAAGATAAGCTATAAAACATTGCAAGATACACTTTGAAAAATGTAAAGGAGGCCTTTAAATATGAAGATGACAGTCCACAATATAGATGTTCGAAAATGGCCTTCACAAAAGAAGAGAGAATTGGACATGCAGGGATTAAACCATCACGTTAGTGGGTATGACCATTCAAGAGACAGTAAAATTTTGTTTGAAGTAAAACAAAATTTATTTCTTGTGATCCCTAAATAAAAATAAAGACATAGAACAAGAATGTGATGTTTTGAAAAACAAATGCAAACCCATAGATTTCGAAGTATAGAGAAAGCAACAGTTTCAATTTCAATTAAAGTGGCTTCAATTTGGAATTAAACAGTGAAAAAAGTTCAAGCTTTGAAGGAACTATATCAGTCGACCTATTTTTTTCTGTATATTCTTGCTAAAAATAAATTCCTTCAAACTGTATTAACTCACTTAATAGCTTGAAAAAATAACACAGACTTTGAAACAGCAAATAAGATAGCGATTAGTATATCTCGTACATAAAGTTGTAGACTATTAATTAGTTACGCTCTTATCACCATTTTTTGTCAGTGAATTTCCATTAATACGAGATAATGAGGACAGTGATACGTATCCTGTGTTTTACCTTAGCAATTCTGACTGATTCTGTGGGTAAATAGAATATATAATATACATAATATATATAATATAATATATGTTGGTAAATATAATAAATAATAATCCTCGTATAATATAAAATGTATTGTGTGAATGTCTGAACATTTTCACAAATTGCGGGAAATTTAATCAAATAAATTTTGGCTCATTTATGGTGAGTTATAAAAATGTTAAAGGTAAAAGAAGAAAAAATCAATACAAATTTCTACTATATATAAAATATATGTATTTCGAAACTATTTTCATGAAACTTAATAATTAGACTAAAATTTAAAAAGCCAGATCATTTTCAAAATATATAGTTTTTGTTTTGAAGAGATCCAAAAATTTAAAGCTTATTTTTAACAGATTTGAACAAGATTTACAAATTATCTGGACATAATTTGTCAATTGGATACAAGTTATTGAGCACGAAGCGCAAGTGTTGCAATGAGTATGTAATCTTCAAATTCTAGTTCCAATTTATGGCTGTAATGCTCAGAAGTTTAAGTCACAGATTTCGATTTGAGTTATAATATTTATGATATTCCGTGTCTTTTTAAGAAACTCGCTGCTAATCATTGTCCTGTACAGTTATCCTCATTTAAGCGCTTACGGGAGATTTAGTTCCTTTTTGATAGTCTTCCTACGCGGGGCAAATGTTTTTTGGGTCAACCGCTTTTTCCTCACCTTCCCCCATTTACATTTGGATTTTTTTGGGGGGGGAGATAATTCTTACCCGAAATCGCTTCAGTTAAAAAAAATCTTTTAATTCCAATGCGGAGTGCTATATGAATCTATAAATTAGAACACTTATACTAACTACTAGTAAACTTCTACTAATTCAATTATAGAAAGTCAGCCTGTGCGAATGCTATGCAGAAAGCTACTGAGTAAATTATTTAAAATATAGATTAATTTTGCGGTAAATCTGCCATGCAATTAGTAAAAAATATATGAATTCACTTAACGCCGCCTATGATAATAATTTTTTTAAAACAATTTTGGCAACAATTTTTCTTAAACACTCAACTTCAGCGAGCATTATGGTGTTCACATATATGAATTGAAAACTTTACATACTAATTATGAAACAAATACGCATTCGATCGTAAAATAGAAGACACCTTAGGAATCGTCCATGAAATAGATAGATAAACGTCCATTTCCAGCCTGCTGGCCTTAAAAATAGACTTGCTGATACTTCAATTTTTACAGAATTTTCATACAACTAACTCTTTGAAAACTAACATCCATACATACATGATCTCTAAGCCGAACTCTAGGCTTGCCAGCCTCTGCCTCCGCAGCTAATTCCTAATTCTTATCTTCTATTGACAATATGTACAATTTTCCTAAATCTCCTTCCTCTCCTATATACAATCTTTCCTTCTTCATTCCTCTTCCTTCTTCCTTCTCTTCTTCTCTATCTTAGCCAACAACCCCTTCACCCATGCCACTGCCCTTTTGCCCCCTCTTTCATGCAACAATTCTTCACTACTTCTTTTCACCGCTTCACATGCCTTCAACCAGTGTTCCACTTTTGCATCCCCCTTCCCGCATAATTTACACATTCTCTTCTCTCCAGAAAGCCAGAACATATTATAACTCTCCATGCATCCGTATATATTCTTGCTATAAGTTCCTAACATCCTCGCTCTTCTTTCTCACACAAATATTGCGCTTTCTCCCTGGGCATAATCCACACATAGTTCACAATAAACATTGACTCTCTTATTCTTTACTCTCCTGCTTCCTTCTCTTGTCACCTATCTGTTCCTTTAAACCAACTCATACACCCTCCTTCCTTCCTCATGCATCCTTCTTACTTCATCCATATGAAATCCATTCGTTCTAAAATACCTTTCCCTTTCCACCTCTAACCTCCTACCCCTACGTCTGTTCACCTTCTCCTACCCACTTTCCGTAACCAGCTTATTTCCCTCCTTTTATAAAAATTTCTCCTCATACTCACACTTACCTTCCACTCACACACCTCCACTCCATAAAATAAGACACTCATCACTATCAAATAATCAATTTCATTCTCCTCACAAAATCATCTGCAAACAACCTCTTTCTCAGCCCGCACGCCTGCCTCATCACTACATTTGCCATTCTCGCTCTGTCTTTTATGTGACCAACCACTCTCCCATTCCTCCGAAATAAGAAGCCCAGACCACCAGTCCACTTCAACTTATTATTCTTTTAAAGCCTTTTCACTCTGCTGTCAGCACTATGTCATCTGCATATGCGAGTGACCGTATATTTACTTCTACTACCCTAACTCCTCCTAACACTCCGGCCGCTAGCTTACTTTGCATATCTGCGATTAAAATTGCAAAAAGCGTGGGGCTAACCGGGTACACCCTTGCCTCAACCCCCTATCCGTCCAGAAACCTTTAGAGAACGCTCGCCCTCTCGATCAGGCCTCTGTCCACTCCCCTCTCATCGATTGCCTTCCACAACCTCCCCCTATCCACTGAAGAAAACGCGTCTTTTAGATCTAAAAAAAACGCGTACACTTTGGCACCCTCTTCAAACTAGTTCTCTATCCACCATGTGCTGCAAAACGTAAATATTTTCAATGGTACTCCTTCCCTCCCTAAAGCCCGCCTGCGTCTCCGGCCCATCCACTGTCTTCCACCTAGTCTTTTAGAATCTCACCCTCATTATTTATTAACTGATCCTTCGATTTCCTTTCGAAGCTCTCCCGTTCCCGGTACAGAAGCCCTCCCCCGATTTTCATTAAAATCCCCCTCCAGTACCAGCATACCCTCATCCCTCTCTCCTAGTACGTCTTTCACCCTTTCTTTAACCCTTTCCATCCGATCCTTTTTGTACACAGTCACATACCTTTATGTTACCCCTACTATCTTTATTGCCCTCATTTGCACGCCCTGTACTAACGCCTGTTATAATTTCCCCACTCGCCCTTCCTTTCCTCTTTAGTTTCACCGCCTCCTGTAGCCGCTTGGCAACTTTGGCTCTATACTATCTTATTCCTTTCTTTTGATAGGCGTCTTAATCAATCCGACCACATAAAATTCTTGGATATACCTCCAGAAATCCTCATATTTCTTCTTCCCCTTGGTATGTTCTAGTACAGCACCTTTCACACTCCTCCGCCCTGCTTTACTCCCACCCGCCCACTTCCCACGAAACAAATTATCCTGCACTTCCTTGAAAACCCTCTTCTCCTCATCCCATACTCACATTTTCTCCTCTATTTTTATTTTCCGATACCCTACCTTTGACGCTCTCCCTTCACTCCTCTACTTCTTACCCCTGTTTGAATGTGCATCCTCTGCACATCACTTTCCTTCCCCGTTAAGTCTTGATCGATGAAAACCTTCTTGTCCTATTTTTGTTACTTATAACCCCCAATTTTTCTTCCCAGCTCACCAATTCCACAACCGCTACTTCATTCTTCTTTCTCACGTCCATCCTAACTTTCCCTTTCTTGCCTTTAATCCACCTTTATCCACTCTTTAACTTTAATCCTCTCATTACAATATTATTACTCTATTGCCCTTATCCTTTCCCTATCCACTCTCTCCTCCTTTCCATTCCTACGCTCTCCCACTTTCTCTTCTACCATGTTCTCCACACTCTCCAAAATACCTTGCTTCCCGCCCTCCCACCTGCCAAATATTTCCCTTTCCGACCTGCCCTGTACCTTCTCAAGCGTTTGTTCCTCCCTTTCCTTCCATTCCCTAATCTCTTCTTTCATATGGTTCATTTTATCATCTTTTTCCTTCTTTACAAACGCTACTTCTCTCTGCAATCCTTCTACTTGCTCCTTCAGTTCTTTTACCTCCCTATTTTTAAAGGCACTCTATAGCGCGCTTTTCTCCTGACTATCTTTGCTATCTCTTTTTCTCTTTAAGATATCCTCCCTTTCACTCGCGCTTGACTTTCTTTCCCTTTCTTTGGCGTTTCCTTCGTTTTGATCTTTACCTCTCCCTGACGCCCCACTCGACACTGGAACACGCTTAGCTAGCGGTCGTGGCCTCCTGGAATTTCGTCCCTTTCGAATTCACTACATGCACTGCCAGTATTCTCGCTGCCGACCTCCCGCTCTTCCGTCGGTAACTGTGACCTTTCCATGCAAAGAAGTACCTCCTGCAGCCAACAGATGTCTCTCAAAGTCTTTCTCGCTTACCGCCCCAAATCTTGTTTTTTGCACTATTTCCTTCCTGAACCAAACTCCTGACCACAAAACTACCACGCACCCTGGCCAACCTAACCTCACTTTCCCTAATTAGCTGAATTCCAGTCCACAACTACAATGAAAATTAGTTTTTAACTACCCAATTCACCCCTCACAATTCTACTCACCTTTTAGTCTTCCACCCTCATACTCTATTGACACCTTCCACACAAAATCATCAAAAACTTCTCACTACCTGTCACTGCATATTCTTTGCTACAAGTCACCAACATTCGAGTCATCGTCCGTGAAATACCTAGGTTCACCTTTTTATTTTGACTCGTTTTGACTCAAATTGTTCACAAAAACAACTGGTTTTTCACTAAAGTTGCGGCTCAAATAAAAGTTGGTACCATTTAGAAATTGAGTTCCAATAGATACCTGTAGAGTACCAAAGGGTACGTTTAGAGCGCTCTTGAAAATAACATAAGGCGCTTTCACAAGCCAAATGATTGTAAATTGGGGCTGGTAAGTAAGGGATCGATTCACCCTTATCGGTCAATCACTTAGTAATATTGTGTCATTTATTTATTTTTATTAAGTTATGTCTATCAGAGCTTAATTAAATGTGTGCTTTATGGAAAAAATTATTTGATTAATTAAACAAAATGTCGAAGTGGGCAAAGCGAAAAATCGATTCTTTATAAATAGGCTCAATTACAATTGGGATTGTTTTGAACCCCAAATAAGTTATCATTTAGAGCTTATTTATCTTTGTGACTTCCTTTTCAGCGAGTAGGGTTAATTTTTGTTGCAGCTTCTATGGAACTAAGAATATTTTCAGCTAGAAATTAATCTTTTGAGTTGACCATATTATTATTATATTAAAAATTCAACTGTTCCGAAGAAAGCTTCTCCTCTTGGTTTGAAGGTTTAACATATTTAAATAAATAAGTATTTTTTATTTTGGATTCAACTTTTTTTTAACATGTATTTTTACTCATATATTCAATTTTGTTTGATAATTGATTGTTTTTCAATGAAAATTTACCTATTCATTTCAAAGATTAATTACTTTTTGAATGGGGTAAAAACTCACTGACTAGATAAAAGAATTAAGATAATTTATCCACGGCCCTTATAATGACTGACATTTTCTTGTCAAAAATTTATATTTTGTTAAAATAATCTAATAATTAACACAATTATTCATTGCTTAACACAACAAATAATTTAATACTTTCATTTCATTATTTCAGAATTACGTTGGCGACGTCAAAATGTTATAATTCATCCTGCCATTGAAATTAGTGTTCGCCAATACGAACACCTCTTAAATCCAGGTCGGTTTTACACATTAAGATCAGACTTTTGCGAAGTAGGATTAGATGAGAATCACAACTACGTAATTGGACTAATCCTAGCTGGAAGTTTGTTTCCATTCGTGTCTCTTATTCCTAGTACGACGGAGGAGATTTCCTACGTCAGAGTTAAATTCCGCTTACATAACAACGTTGCCGATGAAATTGTGCGAATAAGCGAGAATGATTCTCTAAATAATCGGTTTTTCCGTTCATTTGGAAAAATAAACAGGCGCCCTGGCCATATAGTACAATAATTTAAGTTTATTGAGTTAATTGTTCTGCCCAGCTGAAAAAGTTTGTTATAATATTTAATAAAAAAAGTCTACTAAAATAAATAATTATCTTTATTCGAAGTGTCTAGCTGAAAAGGCAATCAATTTCCATCAAATGCTGGGATAGATTTGCTATTGATTTCTATGAAAGCGATATGTAGCGATGACAAAATAATTCTTCTACATTTCTATACGTTTTTTGGCATAAATTTGCTTTAAAGCGCGATCTTGAAACCATCTATCAAATTCTACAAGTATGCGAAGAAAAACTGATACTTTTTTATCAACAGTTTTTATATATTGGTACCAAAATATAATCATCCAAACTCTATCAAATCTTATGCAATGTCCAAATTTGAATAAGAAAGAATAAAATTTCACGATCGAAACAATTTTATAAGAAGTTCTGCGAGTCTAAAACATAAGAATTAATAAAAATAATAATAAAAATAATGTGCTAATTAGATTTGATATTGATAAATGAAAAAGTCGGCCTGCTGCGCGGGTACATTCTCATAGCTCGCTCTGCGCGCAGCTAGTTTCGCTCGCAAGCTTGAGCGCGCCTGGGCGCGCAATTGTTGGTTCTTGCGCTGTGTAATCGGCCTTTTTATGAACCCCACATTTGGGTGCAAGCCTTTTAAAATGAAAGGTCCAAGCATCGACAACTTTCATTTGGTGATTGTGAATTCTCTTTAGTTAAAGCTTCTTCGGCTGTAACGAATACATTCTTATCACGTATCTCGTGCTTTGCACTCGATTTCCTCGCAAATGCGAACTTTTCTAGATTATGTTAAGCTCCCTCAGTATATGTTCAACTATATCAGTACAAATCTCTTTTTTAATGGGTAACTTAATACTGGTTTCTCTATTTGCATTAACTTTCATTCTTAGCTATCCTGTAAAATGTATATCATTTCAATAAACTTATATTATTAGAACTCATGACATGCATTAGTATTAAAACAAAAGAATTTATACTGTCTTATTTTTATCATTAAAAAATGGGCATTCTATTAAAATAAAAATTATTATTAAACATTTTACTGCAACTTGTATCGTTTTACCATAAATCTCGTTTCTTTATATTCAATGTAGATGTAATTTAGGCGAAAAATGTTGGTAAATAACATGTTATTGTAGTTTATAACAAACTTTTAGATATTTTTTGGTTAATCAGCTTTTGTTTTAACTTTGTTTGTCTCTTGTGTTGTTTTCCCACAATTTAAAAAAATTTAATTCTTATTTTTTACGATTAAAAGAAAGTAAGGTTTCGCTATTTTTTGCCAGAGTACCGTTTGTCTATTTATTTTTTATAGCTTGTGCCGTTTATCCGAAATTTTAATTTTTTATTTTTAATGTGGTTTTTTACGACTAAAAACAAAAACTAAGCATCCTCTCGAAAATTTATTATTGACAAATTTGTAGATATTTTTAGGGCGCGCAATTTTAGAACTTATTTTTTTCGTATCTTGCATAGATTGGCTGTAAAGTGGAATTTTTGAGCTTTCGTTATTTTTTGTATGATCCAAATATGAATTTTTGACTTTTCGACAAAATTCAAAAATTAGTCATAATAATCTTGTCGGGCTTTAAAAAAAAAACGTTTTCCTTCTTTTGTTGTTTGGTTTAAAATGTTTATTTGGTTTGTTATTTTGGATTTTGAAAATGCTATTACTCGGATAATTTCCACCTTATCGAAAAAAGTCGTAAGGATAAATCGTTGAAAAAATCTTGAAAAAAATAGTCCTAAATATTTTGAAAATGTGCTTACTTTTTGAATTTTTATCCAAAATAGCTGATTTACGAACTTGTTCTTTCTTTTTAGGCCTTAAAAAAGTGTGTCAAAGCAGAATCCCATTTGATCAATTTTTCAAAAGTTATCGCGCCTACTACTAGTGAAATTTTACATAAAACGAGTACCTTCTCATTAGGATGAGATTGTAAAAAATTATTTTATCCTAGAAAATTTTTTTGGCAGTAAAATTTGTGTTATTATACCATATATAATGATTAATCCCAGCAAACATTTCAGTTGATCTAAGTAAAACTATTGGTAAATTTAAGCAAGTATTTTGATCCACCCAAGTTAATGTTTTACTCATAGTATTTTACTAGAATCAAGTGAAAGGTTTGGTTGATTGAACTAGAGTATTTTGTAGAGAGCATCTTTAAATTCGGCTACTCTTATTCACTCTTAACAATAATGATTTTGCGATTTTTTTGAGCTAACCGCCAGCTTGGTTTCATATCATGTAGAAATGATTCGTATAAAACTTGAATTTAATCGGACTAAGGAAAAGGGTGCTCTCAATTAATGTGAGGTTTTAAACAGGGTGTCTAAAAAGTCCCGGGACGGTTGGATATTTCCTCAGGTAAAATATTTTTCAAAAAAGTGAATGTCATTCCTGAAGTAAATTTCAACGAGGAATTCAATGGTGACCTTCATTTTGACCTTAAAGTTGACCTTCATGGCTCTTTGAAGGTTAACTTTGTTTTTTAAATAGAAACCCCCTTTTTTCGTTCAGCAGCGTACCCAAGTCATAGGTAAAGTGTAACGTTCAAGGTCAGTTAGAGGTTATTTGAAATTAACAAAGTTTTCCAAGAGGTCAGTGTAATTCTTGAAGTAAATTTTAACGAGGAATTGAATGGTGACCTTCATTTTTACGTTAAAGTTGATCTTCATGGCTTTTTGAAGGTCAACTTTGTATTTAATAATGGAAACTCCCTTTTTTACAGCTGCAGTCGATAGAGCGGAAAATTCTACGTTTAGGTAAGTACCTAAGTCATAGATCAATTGGAACGATCAAGGTCAGTTAGAGGTTATTTGAAATTAACAAAGTTTTCCAAGAGGTCAGTGTAATTCCTAAAGTAAATTGCATTGGTGCGCTCTGTATTGATCTTGGTGATGATTTTCAAGGTTTTTTAAAGTTTTTTTTCAATCAGTTTACGTTTACGTTTAGCATTACTTAGGAAAAACGACGTGGATGTAGTAAACTTTTCTCTTTAAATAACCCCAAAGAAAATAGTCGAGAGGAATCAGATCAGGAGATCTCCCTAACGTAATGAGCCGCTGCTCCGTCCTGCAGGAAACAAAAATTTTGATTAAATTATCGCCTGTAATCTCCCTTATTCTTGGTAAAATTTGGTTTCTGAGAAGCTCTTCATATGCACAAGCATTGAGATTACCATCGATGAAGAAAGGGCCTCTCAATGTATCATTCAAGATACCAGCTCAAACATTAATCTTTTGTGGATATTGACTCTCCAACATCCAATCTTTGCTACAATTTCTAGAATATTCTGCCACTTAAAAAAAATTTCCTTCATATTTGGATTTATAAATAGCAATTGAACACTTATTATTTGTAGAAAAAGTTAGAATAATTTTAAGAAATATTTGGAATTTTTAAAAAGATTCAAAATTAATTTAGCACTTTAAATGATATCAAATCATGTAAACAAAGTGTGTGTACTGACAAAATTCGATTATTCGTACCGAAATTTCAGTGCTAGTAGCCACAAAATAATTTTTAAAAAATTTCAATTTTTACAGGTTTAAAAAAAATTAGAAGCTTTTTAAGAATTTTGATTTCTAGAATTGTAGAAAAAATTCTCTTCATTTTAAAATATGCTTAGAAATTCTTAGAAATTTTTTACACACTTCGCCTAAATTAATTGACATTATTTCAAGTTTTGAATTAACTTTGAATTTTTTTTAAACTTCTAAATATCTCTTAAAATTACTGACATTTTTCTACAAATAATAGGTGTTAAATTATTATTTCCACATAAGACTTCAACAATTTCGCTTACACATTTAACATTTTTCAAATAGAACAATAAAAATTGTAACCTCAAAAGTTTAAAAGCTATTCGAAATTCTAGAGATAAATTTTAAATTGTTTACTTTTAATTATTTGGTTTCAATTTACTTGTCTTAAATGATCAGTGAAATATTGCTACATATTAAATACTTGTTCTTCTTCTAAATTAGAAAATTTTAAATTATATGGGTTAAAAAGTGAATAATTTAGACTGAAACAATATGTATAATAAATTAAAGCCTCTAATTACGAATATCTTATTATTAAGTCATTTTTTAAGTGTAAAATAGTGAATGTTTCAATCGGATGTTTACACAATCTGGAAATTCTTAAACTTTGAGCGAATTAAGAATCGTTTTATCAAGCAAATTATTGTTCAGTTTTTAATACTTAAAATACAGATCCATTTAAAAAATGATTTAATAATTTATTTGTATTTAGAGTTGATAAAATAATACTGTTTTTTATCAAAAAATTTCAACTCTTCAAGACTGCACTTAAAAATTGTTTAAATTAAAAATGTACGCTTAAAAATCAAAATGTAAAATGAAGAACTTTTAAAGTAAAAGATTTTTGAACTGTGGAACTGTTCTTAGGATACTTAAACTGTTCGTAGAAATGTTTTAAATTTATCCATACATTTTTCATAGAAATGAGGATTTGAAGTTTGATTTATTTATCCCATATCCAGGACCTATCTACAAGTTTGTGACTTTTTTACGGATACATGTACTTATAGAACAGCACGAGAATTAGCCGGGTCTTATTGTGTCCTGCACATGTTGTGTGTGCTTGCTGCTTGTGTGCAGATGGAATTCATAGTAGGTGAGAAAGGTAAAAATTTCATCATTTTCAGGGGTACAAATTCCGGCTTTTTAAAGTGGATAAAGATAACACAGAACGATGGCATTGTTGTAAAAAAAAAAGCTTGTATAGCTTTTATTACACTCAACTTAAAAGTGGTACCTATATAAAAATGAAAAATATGGGAAAAAAGAGAAAAGTATAGATAGAAAAAGAGCAATCTCTTATTGATGAAATGTTAATGTTAAAAGTCGGTTTTATAACAGGATTAGAGTTTGTTCCTAAAGTTTCACGAACGTTTTCACCCGCATCGATTTAGTTTTAATTTTACGACTATTTGCAATATGTAATAGGATTGTAGTTGTATAGAATAAAGTGATATAAATAATGTAGAAACGTAAGGGAAATATGTTGCTAATCTTATTATTTATTTCACTTGAGTTGACTTCATATTCATATTACAGTATCTAGCATAAGTAGATACGCAGAAAATACTGTCAGTTTTAAGGCTGCAAAAAGTGTAAAGAGAAATTGTGGGGAAAAGGGGTCGAAGGGAATGAAGGAAGCTTCAAGTGGCGAGGGAAAAAATTCGCAGTGGGCAAAGGTTCCTGGCACTGAGCCGAGTCCACAACTCGAGAAATGCTCCCCCCCCCCCCCGTGGATTTTGACCATAGTGGTATAGGCGCTTAAACAGTAAAATATGAGGAAATCCATATACTAATAATATGCGTTAAAATACCTTCACGTAATATATGGATTTCCTCTTTTCAGACACGTGTTTACCGATAGTAATTAAGTCAACCACGTTACATTTTAGACCCTAAAGTAAGCCGGCCTGACATGCACCAAGCATGAAGTCACGCTCTCACGCAACAACGGAGTAGCAGGGCCGAGTGAAGGCAGGTGCCGCGACTACGACGCCAGTGCAACTCGACACATGCGCCTCCTTCCACTCGATTCTGCCATCCCCATGCGGCATACCGTCAAACTCTCCAGAAGTGTGGCTACAAAAGGCTGTGCACAAGCGAAGATCGACAGATCCGCCACAGCTGAGCATTCCTGGCAGCAGCAAAGAACATCCTGGTAACCCGGTTGTGCGCCACAAGCGACATTGCATATTGTACATCATAGTCACTATTAAAGGAAAGACGTTTTACATAGAAATAATAAGGAGTTATCCTTCCAGCTGATATTGAGCTTAACTTACCAACTCACAGTCAGTATTCCAGCTACGACAACTGTGCTCCACGATCACCTCGCTCTCCCACACACACCTCCTCCTTTCCTTTCTTCGTCTTTTTATATACTTTGCATAACGGCTATCATTCCACGGGTTCCTGAGTTTCTTTTTCCTACAAACGAAATTTTTCCCGGCGAAATTCCGACTCTGGCTTTTTCTGCCACCATTACGACAAGACTACTCATGATTAGGCTAAGCAAGAAGTATCAGTCAGACCAAATGGTCGAGAGTTACCAGCAAAGACGAGTATGACTGGAAAAAGGTTACGCCACAGAACCCATCCGTCCCCGTTACTTAGCCCGGACTTATCTGGTTTCACCAACAAGCTCGTCGCGTTACTCGTCACTAGAGGTATCAACACTTCCTACCAAGCTCATTTGGTACCGCGCCTCTCTCTCCCACCCGCACGAACGATCCTTCGCATAATAAAAGGGCGCACCAACAATGACGCGAACGAAGCTCCGCTAGTGCTTTCCAGCCCTGCAGAGCCCGACAAAACACCTCGAATTCTGTCCATCGATCCATCATCCAACCAGGCGCCGATAGGAGTTTTTAGTGAGGATGAGAAATCAGTGAGCAGCTCGCCATGCAAGGAGTGCGATTTTTCTCACCTCGCACAAGTACACAGCAGGACACCAACTAGTGGAATCGCCACGCCCCGTAGCACCGCATCAGCAGAGGCTGATCGACAGGGCACCTCGAAGACTCTCGCCGACCTTCCCCTACTGAACCGCGTTTGACAAGATTCCTTGGACTGGGGATCCAATGTCCTTCCTCCTCTGCCCTTCTTCTCTACCGACAAAGAGCTTGCAGACTTCAAGAATCCAGAAGCTCGCGATGTCAAAGAAAGGACCCCTCTCTCTGCCCCACACGTTCTCGATCAAGGTTCGAATCCCAATCCAAAGTCTGCCGGCCCGCTCTCTTACACGAGAAACGTTTACGCCAATCAACCAGATCTTAGCTTTTGCAATCGACCGAATCCTTGCCAGATTCAGTAAATCCAGCCCTCAGATTTAAATCTCCTCCCAAATCAATAGCCCAAGGCCTGTGAAACTGATCATTTTTAAAAACGGCGAAGCAAGGTATTAATCGACTTGACGAGCACTTATTAGTTGGACTAACGATACGCAGGCACACACCAAAAAAAGCAAATAAGGCCAAAGCAGCCCTGATGGGCCCTTATTAATACACCGCAACTCAAGTGCACCGGTCAACGCGAACGATAAGATATTGATCGCATTTCAGGTTACAGATACGAACGAAAATTGATCGTAAACTTTTAATCACGTGAACCCATATTCCAACGAATATTAAACCACCGTATTTATTGGAAAATTAAATAATATTAAAGCACTTTCATTCTAGAGAAGAGTATATGTCGAAAAACAGAATTTTTTAATTATTTCACAAGTCGTGCGTTTTTTTCTTATTCGTTTTTCACTTGTTTCAAACATGCTGAATATTATTCATGAAACGCTTACTTCCAGACTAAATCACAGAGTAAGAAAAAAGATCTTATTGTTATTAAGTGTAAACGGTTTAGGCAACTTCGTCAAGGATGTATCTAAATGCAAAAATTGATCTAAAGATCAATACAGAATTGATCTAAAGAAAAAAATGAAACTGGGTAATGCGTTGTACCATATAGCTTGATTTGAACGCATAAAAATAATTTGATCGCATTTGCTTTGGCAAAATAAAAGTTACAAGTGTAATTCGTCTGATCGGAACTAGTCGCATCGAAATCGATGGCGAAAAAAAGACAGGCACATGTGCACAGGGGCGCAGGAGAAGCTCTGCAATAAAAGGCAGTTATGCATGTACGAAAATACACTGGGTAAAACTAATGGCTAAAACATTACGTTTGTAAACATTTTGAGATACAGTACTGCAATAAAATGTAGCTAAGGCTTGTTCATTCTACCCGCGCGACCGAAAGTCGAGACTCGATCGCATTCGATCCCTTGAATCCTGCTGTGTTTAATATAAATGATTGGACTCTTGAAATAACAGAAATCGACTTGTGGAGAATTTCGATAAGAGTATTTTTATGTTTTTTCTATGTATTGCATCATTACTTTTAACTTTTTTCTTTAACGCTTCTTCTTGGAAAAGAAAATGGTCACAAATCGAGGTTTAAAATCGTCCTTTAGAGAAAATGTATAAATTCACGACGCATATTACAACTCCATGGCAACCAGAGCTGGATTGCCACACGACAGGATTGCCATGGGCTATTGGCAATACAACAATCATTTCTGGCTAATGTATATCAGCCACCGGTAACCAATCTATCACTATGGTAACCGGGGCGCAATCCCATTTAACATCGAAACAACTTCCGCTTGAAGTCACCGTCTTCTCCACCCTGCCAACGTCAATCCACAGAGGGCTGACGTAACTTCAATGGCCGATAACACGACATCCCTACTGGTTTTACGAACTCGGCTGGAATGGTACTTTGAACAACGCCATACTGCCACCGGGCGGAAATGTAGCAACAAGATGATCGGAGACGTCGAGGGGTTGGTCTCATAAGTCTTCGGATTGTTGTTCAACTGGTGTTCAACAACGTAGGTCGATCATCGCAGCAAAGTTATTACCGAGTAAATCACCATATTTGAATTGTATAGAATTACATTAAAATGTCTAAAACTTGGTAATTACACGATTTGTTTAACCATAATGAATTTAGAGTCGGGTTTCTATAAAACCTTTCATTAAACACTTAATATCCCACTCAATGTTGAAAGATTTCATGACGCATGTTTGAAGGGCTCGGAACACTCAGAAAGTTTATGCGCATGCGCGTTACCGTGTGGTCGAGATGAGGTTTAAAATTTCGAGATAGGAATATCAGAGATATGTAGTCACATAAGTTCTAGATTTAGCATTACGGATATTCATTTGTAATTATTTTTGTACCAATGTACTCTGTCACATTATTGCCTCTATCTCTTGCACTTCCCCAATTTAAAGGGTACTTTTGCGGGAAATTTCGAAATCGAAAGCATAATGTCACTCATGTATTTCACATGAATGATCTCAAGATCTATTCTTAAATAGAGAGCAACTACACCTATCTCTAGGGATTGTCGAAAAATACTCTTAGGAGATTTGAGGGAAATCTTGGTTAGAAATATGCGCCAAATTTTATTTGAAGCGAGGAAAACTTAATGGCATCTCCGAAGACCCCGAGCTCGTCGATAGAGGATACTCTCTCATCCGGCAGATTTGGTCTTCCGAACTATCGGCGAGAAACAAAGTATCTGCAATGAACATGCTTGCCGTCCCGGTAGTACTCTATTCATTTAGAGTGGACAAGGAACGAGCTCAGATCCCTTGATACCTGGACACGAAAGGTTATGCACATAGACAAAAGCATGCAACTTAAGTCCTCTCTTTCGCAACTCGAAATCTCACGCCGTCAAGGTGGTCGCGGAATATTGAATCTTGAATGTCTTCACAACAGCATTATTCTGGGTACATCTCATAGAGTCGCAAATGAAAGAGACTCTCTTCTTGAAATGGTCAAGAAACACGAAGAATTGGACAAAGGAGTATTTATGTACAAAGCACCGGAGGAGGCTGCTGAAACACTCGGACTTAACTTATGTATCAGGGGGGAGAAAAATGCATAATACCTTATCGATCTCGAGAACTTATTCCTACAAGCCCAAATTCAGAAAGCGCAGGAGAAAAACTTCCGTCAACAGCTCCACGATAAGAGGATGCACGGCATCTCCCACATAAATGTGGAGGATCAGTCAATCTCGTGTGAGCTAACTTTTAATTTCCTTAAATCACCCGGGCTGAAGTCGGGCGCGGAGAGTTTCATTTTGGTATATCAAGACGATGCATTCAGGGCGTGCCATGCAAACCCCGAGTATCTAGGACACATAATATCTAGTTGTCCAACTTATGCGGGAGCGACCTATATCCAAAGGCACAATGAGACACTAAGAGTGCTTTATTACTATGTCTGTCAGTCTTACAGCATTAACCTTAATATCTCTTCGCTAAACATTCCTAGGGAAATAGGGTCAAATGTCGAGAATGAGAAGTGCCGCATGTACTGGAACTTTATATTCTTGACGACTGTTTTCACATTCCAGGCCTGATACAGTTCTCCTTGACTTCGACAAGCGAAGCAGCTGATAAAAGCATCATAGCCAAGGAGAATGAAAATAAAGAGAAGTATATATAGCTTATAAGAGAGTATCGACGATTGTACCTGGAAAATTCGGGTAAATTAATCGTCCATATCATTGGCGCTCGTGGTGGTGCCAAGCTTTCACTGATGCAGAGGGCGGTACGAGACTTTTTCCGGACCGTCATATTGATTCCGTCACAGACTGTAACCACCTATCTCGCGGTCGTGTGATGTCGTTATAGCTACGATTTTACCGCGATTTTGCTGGGATCGGGTGCAGTTTTTTTAAATTAGCACCCGTTCCTAGCGAATAACGAAAGACAGAAAAAAATTCGAATCGAAAAGCTCCAGAACATTTTTTAGTCCGTTGCGTACTTTGAGTACTGCAGGGCATTGGAATTGTATGTAGCTGTTTTTTAGAACCCTGATATAATTCTGGCACACTTACTTCTTCAGAAAGAACATTTTCTGAACAGAATCTCTTGTGGAATAGATTATTTAGAGAATCCATATCAAAAATTTGTACGACCTCGTTTCTATGGTCACTCTCTATGGGTGTTTTAACTTTCCAAAATTATTATGAAGATCTGCTCTATGAGCTAATAGTGGACACAAGCAACCAGGTCTAATTACTCCTATTATGTACTCTTGCTTCTCATCTGTTCCTACATTGTATAAGCCTGCTAGTAAGCGGATATTTTGAACTGAATGCATTAAATTTTCGTAGCGACGAAGACTAAGGCGAACGGGAGAAGGGCGAACTACAGCATATCTAAATAGCGAAGTTAGTTATGAACAAACATAGCATTACTAGAAAATTAAAAATTGTATTGATTGTTGAATTCATTGGATGAATCGCAGTATTTTTTTAAAGAAAAAATTACAAAATTTTTAAAGAATTACAAAATGTTAAACAAATCCTAATACAGAACGATTACAAAATCAAACAAATTGATAAAGCAATAAGAAAATA
>JAAAKG020155875.1:0-20832 GCA_010014905.2 Druon quercuslanigerum | reverse complement strand
TACTATACTATAATACTATAATACTATACTATAATACTATAATACTATACTATAATACTATAATACTATACTATAATACTATAATACTATACTATAATCAAGAACTTGAAAAACGTTAAGGCTTCCGAGGTAGACAGTATTAACGCCGAAATGCTTAAACACGGTAGCGAGTACATACCACACAGACTGTGCGAACTGATAAATTTATCCATCGAAATAGGAGAAGTCCCAGATGAGTGGAAAAAGGCAATTATTGTATCAATACACAAAAGAAAGGGAGATAAAAGCGACTGCAATAATTACAGACGGAGCAGTTTATTAAGGACCGTAAGTGAAATATACTTGAAAATACTTATACTTATTCGTGGGGTAATTAAATTATTAGAAGAAAAGATTTGGAAAGTTCAAAGTGGGTTTATGCCATTAAGGTTATTTACGGATCAAATATTTAGCTTAAGGCAAATCACAGAAAAAAGTATGAGAGTGGGCAAAACAGTTTTCTGTGTATTAGTTGCCTAGAAAAATCTTTCATCAAGGTAGATAGAAGTAAACATTAGGAAGTCCTAAAAGAGTACGGTGTAAATGGGACATGGGAAAGAAATCGGTTAAGATGGTTCGTGCATTATGTGAGAATGAAGGATGAACGACTAACGAAACAAGTGTATCAAGGTAAAGTATATGTCAGCGAGCCCAGAGGCAGACTATGGAAAGAATTGTTAGAATGTGTGAATGACACTCTAGTTAAAAGGGACATAAGAAGCCATAGAAACATTAGAGCCTGCATGAAAAAATGCATGGAGGTTAATGAAGCTAGAGAAGTATGTCCGAAAAGAAAAGTATGGCCGGAAATACTTAATAAGAAGAGTGTCAGTAGAGTGAATAATGCATTAAACAAGAGACTTTGGATACTAATGGACCCAAGTGGGGAACCTCACATCAGGACTTTGTGAGGATCTTCACTAGAGGTGATTGCTAGAGAGACTGATCAGAAACCTCCATCGGAACAGTGTAGCAGAATAAACGTGTTTTTTTAAATAAATAACACGAGAAATCTAGATCAATCTAAAAATTCTATAACCCCTTCCTTCCCCACCGAGTGAGTCACTCCTACCCTGAAAGGGAAACGGCTTAATGTTGTAATAATAATAATCTGGGACTTCTCCCATCTCGATACATTAAGTTATCAATTCACAGAGTCTCTGTGGTATGTACTAGCTACCGTGTTTAGGAATTTCAGCGTCAATACTGTCTACCCTGGCAGCCTTAACGTTTTCAAGTTCTTGATTGATAGATGATTGACAAAAATGTTTTAACATCTTAATGACATCATTGCTAAATAAGAATAAATTATTTTTAAAAACATTAATGAAGGAAAACAGTTAATTGTTTAACATAAAAGTAAAAAGTAAGAAAGATGACTTATCAATCATAAAACATGAATTTGCAATTTAAAAGTACGAATTATTGATAACACACTTGAGTTATTGACAAAAAGATGAATTTGGCATAATCATTAAACTTTAAATAAAGCTATGAAATTTCTAACAAAATACTTGAATTTTAAGCCTAGAGAGATGCATTTTTAAGCGAAAAGATTAATTTCTAACAAAATACAAATTATCAGCAAAATATATGAACTTTTAACCAAACAGTTAAGTCCTATACCTCTTAGATGATTTTTCAAACAAAAAAAATTAATTTCTTACTTAAAAAGCGAATTTTGAAGCTAAAAATCCAAATTTTTAATAAACAGTTTAAATTATAGCAACGAACCTAATTTAATTGTTAATTTAAAGTCTTGATTAAATATTAGTAAAAACTTACTTCCAATAGAACTTATTAAAAACATCAGAATTTCTACAAATAAAAATTTATCTGTGGCATTTGTTTTAATATATTTTTTAGGAACAACCTAATATATTCCCTATTGAAAATTACAAATCTACAGTATATAATAAATTTTAGGTAAAAATCAGTTTTTGTAATTTGGCCCTATACAGAATTATTTGCGTATATAAATTGTTTATAAAAATTATCTTCTACATTCAATCAATCATTTATGTTTTCAAGTATACATGTTCGAATTCTGATCAATAGCGAGTTTGGTTAAGTAATTCTCTTTTAGATAAAAAATCATATTTTTTAAATTGCTAATTATCTCAGTATAAGTTTTTATATAATGTTGCACAAAAAAATGAATGAAAAAATCTAGAAGTTTGAAGATCTGAAAAATTGTAATGTGAAAAATAATATGCGAATGAATTTCCCTTCGACCGCCGGAAGAACGAAATGGTATGAGATATCATTTTTTCAATACCATAATTTCAGTTATATTTTTCCACAATGTTTTATCGCCTGGCTTTATTTATTTGAAATCCTCGGTTATGAAGAGATAATCATTTTATACTTTCATAAAATTGCACAATTCTACCTTCTGGCTTTCATAATGAATAATTTAAGCTTTGAAGTGCTTAACATGAAATCAAGTCTATGTGACGATTTTGTAACAGCATCATTGCAAATAGCAGCATAACACATCAAATAATTGCAAAATAAAATGTTTCAGATAATTTAACAATTTCGAATTAAAATTGTTTAATTATTTTTCATATTTGGTAAATAATCGGGTTTATTTACTGTCAAACACCATTTTCGAAAATTAACTAGCATATTGAATTAGAATAGTGTAAATTGAAAATGTATACATTTTAAATGAATTCTTACTTTGTTTTATTTATTACCTTAAATTGGAACATTTATAATACGTATTTATTTAGTAGTGCAAATTTTAGATCTTAAAACATTCCAGTGGATAAACTTGAAAAATAAACTATATTGAAAATTAAAACTTCGAAATTTGAGCAAATCCAAATTTTAACCATTCAAAATTAGGTAATTTTTATCTGAACAAATTCTAATGTCGTAATTGTGTAAAAGTGCAACATTTTTAGAAATATACCCACCAAATACTCACAAGAAAAATACAAATTAAAATTGTCTAATGTTAAAAAAACGATGAACAGCCAACTTTGGTTAGCTTTGCTTACTTTGGTGCCAGAACGTGAGAGAATAATGAAAGTCATTTGCATATGAAAGGTGTGCACTGCATAACGCAATCCGAATAACAAATTTTTTACATATGTAAATTTATCCCTGATTATTTTCTTCTTTGTTGCAATTTTTCAAAGTTAAAAAGTACTGTTTATGCGATGGAAAAAATAATTAAAAATGCAATCAGACAACAACTTTGATATTATCTGAAGAAATTAAAAAAGTTGTATGTAGAAATATGGAAATTTTATTGCATGTATTGTATATCTGATTATTAGCTTGAAAAACTAGTGATTTTTGAGCCTGTAAATAAAAAATAAATTGATCATTAAAATATTAACTATAATAATTAAAAATTAAAGGAAATCATTTATGATTAAACTTTTTGATCCTTTCAGATTGGTATACTTGTGTCCAAAGATCACTTTTGACCTAGTCAATTTCAGTTTTTTATTACTTTTTTAAATCAGCCATCTCAAGCTCCACTACAGGGTTTTAAAAAAAAGTTTTAAACATTCATTTTTTTAAAACCAAAACGGATTCATTTTTAAACAAGCAAATGTATTTTTTCCAAAAAGATGAGTTTTCAAAGAAGAAAATTAATTTTTTAATAAAACCGAAAAATACATTTTCAACCAATTAGTAGAATTTTCCACCCAAAAAAGATAAATGTTTTACTACATATTGAAAACTTAATTCTTATTTAAAAAACTTAACTTACAATTAAAAAAACGAATTTTCTAAAAAAAATTTAAGTTTTCTAACAAATAGTTTAATTTCTTACCAAATTGTTGATTTTCCAAGCCAAAAAACGCAAATTTTGTACAAAACAGTTTAACACAGAACCTTCAACACAAAAGTATGAATTTAAAAAAAAATTCATTTTTCAAGAAACAGTAGAATTTCTCGTCAAATAGTTAAATTTACAGAAAAAAAAATTAATTTTCAACCCCAACATTTTTTTTATCAAAACAATTCAAATATCCAAAAAGAAATAAAAAAAGATTTTCACTTTAAATCGAAACAAGTTGTATTTAAACGTAAAAGAAGAATGCTGAAGAAAATAATTGAATCATCAACTGCAATAGATTCATTTTTAACCAAATAGTTAAATATGTAACCAGAAAAATTGATTTTCTACAAAAAATGACGAATTTTTTAAGAAAATACATAAGTTTACAACATACTAGTTTAATTTTCAACACAGAATATTAGTTTTCTACGTAAAAAGACAAAATTTAAATGATTTGAAACTAAATTATTTTGAGTTGAAAACATTAATTTGTAACCAAATAAAAGGATTTGTAAGAGTAATATTTTAATTTAAACCAATGAAATCGATTTTTAAGGTAAATGATGAATCAAAGTAGTTCCACTCTCGACCGACTAGTGAAAATTGCAAAACAAGAGCACAATATTTCTACAAAAAAAAAGAATAATTCTGAAACCAAAAGGCTGAACGTTTTATAAAATAGATGAACTTAACCAAATTTAAGCCGTGAAAGAAAAAAAATTTCAATCAAATTATTGAATTTTAAAGATACTCGTAGAAAGACGAATTTCATTAATATTTGAATTTCTGGCCAAAAATGATGAACTTAAAAAAAGATTGTATTTAGTTATTGGGCCCTATTAATTCAGTTTGAATAATATTAGTTTGAGTAAACACTGATGTTAATTTTTATTACTTTTAATTTGTTATTTTTTATTAAGCAGCAAAACTAGAAATTTTGCTTAGAAAATAAATTCAATTTTCCATTGCATATTTGTTGACTTAGTTGACTTAGTATGCCGGACTAGGAAACATTTTATGCCCTAAATAAATGATAAAATTGTACCTTTGTTTAACTAAATACTTATCGTTCGAAACAATATTAATTATTTATTCATTTAAGTCACATAGTACTGCGATGACGGGTCAACATCGTTGCTAAAGTAGCATCCAAGTCCTTTACCATGAGTGCATATACCGCTGCACTGCTCCGTTTAACAGGGTTAATGTACACAATCATCGCTCTAATAGAGTTAAGATTTCCTACGTCAGTTCGTTTCCTGGGCTTATAAAGTTTCAGTAAAATTCAGGTGAAAGTCGGCTGGTAGCAAATCTCATGGTATCTTACATGGGGAGGGCGCGGGGAATTTCAGGAAAACACCACACATCACATGTTGATAATGCCTTATTTGTTTATTCATTTATTATTTAAAAAATTAATGATAATATATTTAATATTATTACTAATGTTACTTGGTACTTCTTATATCATCAAGTGAATTTCAAGTGATACTGTGACCATTATCCATAAAGTAACGTCAAATGTTTTACATTTAGTGTACTAGGTCCGGTAAGGCTAAGTAGCCTCACAAATATCTGTTTTTAACATAAAATCCGTTTGACATTTCCTTTTAGGTGATGCCCTGATTCAAAAATATCTTACGTGGGAAATGTTTTTGATCACGCACACTCCCATGTATGACAGCATAGAAAAATCGTTGATCTACCCTCCTCTTCCTCCCACGAAAAAGGACCCTGCAATTTATGTATGGATTCATAATATTAATTTACTCTGACCTTTTATATTTTTTTACATCGAGTATATGAATCATCGTCCATCAAGTAATTATTGTCAAACTACCTCCCTTCGATATGGTTTGCAAATTTTGGAACTTCTACTCTGCGTGTCTGTATTATAAAAGGAATTTTCGTTAATAGAAACCACATGAAAGGCAATTTCACGCTTTATAAGCAGGCGCTATTCATTCGGTGGTAAGCTCTCTAGCAAACTATTCTGTACTTAATTCACTATACTTATAAAGAGTGACAGTGCATACAGGTGGAAGTGCCGAATTTCGGAAATTCGTTTTACTGGCATATACTAACTGTTTTGACGGAAGTCATATCCTGTAGAATTTAATGGTCCAGTTTGGTTTCAAAATGGGTAAAATATAAAATTAGAGTAAATAAGAGCTGTTATAATTGCAAGATCTCAATTAAATCAAAACCATTACGAAATATTTTTTAGTGATTTTGTTAACAATCTTGAACAAACAACTATTTTAATTGCATTGGGTTTAAGTTCCAACCTCAAACTTCAATTTTTGCACTTTATTCAACACAGGTGAGAAATTGATTTTTGTCGCAGCACTTTTTTTAAGAACTTGTTGTGACATCAATTCTCAGGAGACTTTCTGCGAATTATTTTTTTAAGGACCTGATGTATCAACATGTGTTCAGATACCATCTTGATTGAATTTGGAGTCAATTTTTGTAATCCTGGTTATCAATTTATAGAAGATATCATGTAGAATTTTATTTGAAAGACCGGATGAGAAATCTAATGCACGGAAACCACCTATAAATACTGAATTTTCTGTCAATTTTAATCTCATCATCAATTCCTAGGAGACTTCCTGTGGAATTTTTTTGTAAAGACCTGTAGCGACACTTGGGTACAAGGTTTGACTTTCGTGATCAGCTTTCTATTTTTGAATACAAAACATTTTTCATTGTTAATATATTTAGCTTCAGTAGCTATTTGATAAAGCTTTCTGAGCTTTATAATTAAACTGCTCTGGATCATGGGGTTTCCTGGTTTTGATACTCACTAAGGCCACATATGACGTTCATTGCAGGGCCACGTTTTGAAAGTGGTAGTAGTTTGGAAAATTTGTAATTAGGTTGCTCGCAAATCGAGATGAAATTCCCAGATGATCACCGACTGAGAAATGTTAGGATACTGGAAATAACAACTTCCCTCAAGTAGACGAACAGAACACACCTGGGCTTTGCGGCGGTCTTTTTTGTTTAATTATTGGATTAAAGAGTCGTTCCAAATCTAACTTTCTCTTAAAAATCCATTGAAAATAACCCGAATATTAGCCTAATTCCCCGCATCAACTTCATGAATGTAGCAAGTGGTTCAAACAATTCTAGACATTCGGCCGAGGTTCGTCCTCGTGTTTTTTCTAGGGGGGAACAACTCTCCTAATCCGCTGAACCGCTCGGTTATGCGAATTGGTAATCTGGTGTAATGCGAGTAATCCAGCGTAATCTAATTATAATTTGGAGTAATACACTCATAATATGAAGAAATACAGAGTAATATTGTTGTGAAGCATGTTTACATTAGCCTTAGGGCCTTATGAATCTTTTTAATTATAAAAAATGCAGTTAAAAAAAGGTTTAATTTCCAAACTTTTCATTAAAAATAGTTGCTTTATAAAAATACAAATAAGCTGAAAATAAAAGGAATCATGCATGAAGTTAAGGATTGTCTGTCGTGCAGCTTCTCCCTGTCATTCACCATCTCAATCCCTCTCTCTCTCGCTCTTTCATTTCTCTCCATCTCCTTCTCTGCGTGTTTTTCCTGTTTCGTTGCTGAAGGGAAGTAAAAGCACTGCGTCATGCAACAAACATAATATTCATAAACTTTAGAAGCACAGAAGCACATACTTTTATAGTTTGAAAGGAAGTTAATAGTTCCAAAAAACGGGGAGAAAAAAACCTTCATTTAAAAACAAGTGTCTGAATAATTTAAGAAGCTAGTTTTTCGACGTAAAATTAAGGACATCCGCTCTGTTAAAAATACAAAGAAAAATGAAAGGACATTCTAAGAGGTACTACAGTTTAACGACTTTTAGAAAATGGAAAGAAAGATCGTAGCCCGCATTTGTTTTCAGAATTTTTTTCTTTTTTTTTACAGGCAAATATATTTTTGAAACGTCTGCTTCACTGGTTCTCACTATATGTAATCTCTAGTGGTTCACTCAATAATCTACGTAGGAAATATAAATAGTTTTCAACAACTTGCCAAAAATCTATAACCTTTTTATGTTGAAAATTAATTTTTTCAACTTAAAATTGAAGTATTCTTTTGCCGGTTAAAACTAATTATTTTTTAGATAGAAATTGATATATTTGGTTGAAAATGCATCTTTTTCGGTAGAAAGTACACTGAAACCGTGTTCATATCCGCTCTCTCTTAAATCCTCTCGCGCTAATTTCCCTGCCATAGCTTTCCTTTATATTCGCTTAGCATCCACCACCTTGCAGTACGATGTGACACACAAGCGAATCAGCACGACAATTTCTCCTCCGCTGAGGAGGATTGGTAGGATCCCTTGCCGGGATGAATTAAGTGACGGTTACGTTCTCGGACCCAGAATAGAAACGCGGTTCCAGTGAAAATCTTCTTCCTTGAAAAATCATGGTTTTTGTTTAAAATTTAACTGCTTGGTTAAAACTTAATTTACTATGTAGAAAATTCAACAATTTTGTTAAAAAGTAATATTTTTATTAAAAATTTAACTGTTTGGTAGAAAATTCAACTATTCAGATAGAAATTTTATTTATTTTGTTGAAAACTGAACTAGTTTATTCTACAAAAATTGTTTCTTCTTAAAATCTCGTTTTTGTGGTAGAAAATTGATATTCCTGCCTCAAAGTATATCTTTTCAGTTTAAAATTGGACTATTTTGGTGAAAGATTGAACTATTTTGATAAAAATTCAAATTTTCTTGTGATAAATTTTTTTTTCCGCAAAGAGAAATATTTAATTTTTATTGTTCATTTACCTTTTTAATTGAGAATTCATCTCTGGTTGAAAATTCCCTTTTTTTCAAAATATTAATTTTTTTATTATTTGGCAAAAATTTTAAGAATGCGTGTTTTGGGTAACAAATGTAATATAATTTTAATAATGAACCTACTTGTCTCAAGACTCTCTCAAGACTCTCAAGACTGAGATTATTTATTTTAGATATAAATCAATTTATTTTGTTGAAAATTGATATATTTTCCTAACAATTCGTTGTTTTTCTTAATAATTATTCTTTAACTAAAAATTTAACTATTTCATTGTTTGTGAAAATTTTTCTTCCTAATTAGTTGAAAATTGGACTTATTTCGCGAAAAATTGAACTATTTCTTTAAAAATTCAACTTTCTTTGTTGAAAATTTAAGTAATAAACTAGTTTGTTGAAAAATCATTGTTTTGTTGTCAAACATTTATTTTTTAGCTCAAAATCTTACTATACCAGTCAAAGGTTCATCATTTTATATAAAAATTAAGTTCTTTGGTTGAATATGTAATTATTTTGTTAAAAATTTTTTCAAATTAATTTTTAAACTAAAATTTTAACTATTCAATTTTTGGTTGAAACTTTTTTTTTCTGTTAAAAATAAATGTATTTTATTTCTTTGAAAATTCGTGTGAGTCTAGTTTAGGCAGAGTTAACCACCATTATTGTATGTAATCCGTGATATTGAAACGGTGCAAACAATTGAGAAACAAAATATCATTGCGACGTAGGATAATTTTTACTCGCCCCCGGATAAAAATTATCCAACTTCGAATAATTGTAGTTAGCAATAGTTTACAATATTTGCATCCCATTTCAGACAAAAAATCGCTTTGAGTTTTACTGTATACACAATCCGAAGTAATTTTAGAAAAGCCAAAGTAATTCTGTGTATAGAGGTAATCCATACTAATTCGACATAATCCTTGGTAATCCACCTCTGCTGGACCGCCTTTGTAGGTGTTGTTTCTCCATCTTGTTTTTCTTCTCATGTCATTTTGTAGAATTTAAGTAAAAATTATATAGAAAGTGGACTGAAGTTCAGGTCGAGTTCATCACAGAAAAAACATAAGTGAATTTTTGTTGCGTCTAATTTTCAAGTAGATAGAGTTGAATTTTTTTCAACATAACATTGAAAAAATTAAATAGAGTTGACATGCTAACCATTCCCCATACGGTGGATGAATCTTAACACGTATATTTAATTTTGATTGCAGGCTAAATTTCTTTAAAATCGCTGTTAAGATTACATTCTGTTTTTGTGTGATGTAGACATTCTGTTGAATCGTGCCACTCAAACTGTATAGAATTTTTTTTCCTGAGACGTCCAGCGTTTTATCAGGACGCCGTTCCTTTGACTAGGGTCCACTCCGAGATAGTTGCGTCTTCCTGAGTACTCCTTTTATGATTCAATAGAGTTTGATAATGACTCGCGTTTAAAAAAAAATTATTTTGAAAAAATTAAATGAGTAAATTTTATACAATTTTCTGTGTCCCTGTGAAACTCGGTTTTTGGAATATACGCTTCCGTATCCAAGCATTCGCACGTAAAGAACGTCCTCGACGTTGGGGTTGTTGACGACGTGAAAATGCGTCCGAATTACCGTAGTCGAGAACGAAGTCATAGCATGGTATACGGTCGTCACCTCGTTATTTTTGATTTACAACGTTAACGAGATCAAGCACATGTATACATCTACATCACGTGTAAGTGAAAAGCGTCGTGCCCATCATCGCATCGTCTCACAGGAACAGGCTTTTAATCGGGATTAATGTACATTCATTTACAGATAAAAAGAGGCTTCACATTTTAAATTCGCATCGTGTAAGGGAAAGCGCCCTACATTAGACAGCTATTTACAGTAGAGAATCTTAATTAACTGGAAAACGGCTAAAAAAATTTGATTTTTATATAAGATTTTGGCATTTTTTTCCGACTAAATTTGATTAAAATCTTATGAATGATTAATTTAAAAGAGCAAAACATTCATTTTTAAATTGATTTTGTTCTTCTTTACTCATAATGTGTCCCCTAAGGGTTCACATGACTTCCATTCCTTACAATATTTCCGTTTACATATTAAACAATAAAAAGAAAATTTCAACCTTAATATTTACGAATATTTACAACTATTTACATAAAGTCTTATATCTATCTAGTTCCTTAACTCGAGCGAGCGGTCGAAAGCGAGAGTGCAAGTGCATGCGAGAGAAGAGAATGAGAACGCAAACTCATCTTAGTCTACTTATGCTATATTCTTTCATTTTTTTTGTCCTACAATTTGCCATTTTTTCACATGCATTCTTTTATTCGCCCCATACGCTCCCCTATCCCCCTCCAACTCCTTCATCCATTCTTCTCCTAACCCATCCTCCCCTAGAATCTTAACCACACTCTCTTGCCAGCTTCCTTTATCCTCCATTCCTCTTCTACATCCTTCGCATACGTGCTCCCATGTTTCCTCCTCCCATTCATATATTCTACACTTACTGTTCTCTTACTGTTCCCAATACCTCCTCTCTTTTACCTCGTTTCCCAATCTAAATCTTGCTATTCTGGTCCACCTTCTCTGTCTCTCTCTCTCTCTATTCCTTCTCTAAATACTTTGGTAAACCTTCCTTTTTTATCATTTTATACCATTTATTGTATTTTGATTCCTCAATCAACTCACCTCATCTATACCAGGAATTGATTTTGTTTTACTTATCTTTAATCCAATCTTTTACTTGAATAAAACATTGCTGTGATATGTTTATTCGTTTGAATCAAAGTTTAAAGCTTAATGAACGAAACATATTGACACAAATTTTGCAATCCTTATAATTGATCATTATTTAAAAACATATCATTTGAAGTTGCATTTTTAAATAGTACATAATCAATCCAAAATTTCACTGTAAAAATTTGGTATCTCAGGAATAGACTCCCATTTATTTCAAGCCACAGTTTATGTTTGTTTTTTACTGTAATTTGTAAAAGTTTTCAATTATAATTTTTTTAAATTATTATCTCAAAAAAAATTAAATTTTTAGATTAAGGTATTTTAAAATGCGCTCTTCGGTCATAAGAAGTAAAGTTCAATGGTATGAAGGTTAAAAGTTTTGCACCAATCTTACGAATGCTACAGAATATCAGATACAAGAAAATGTGAAAAAAGCTTTTGTAATATATCGCAAAATAATGATAATTTCAGATATTATTTACTCAACAAAATTATGTTTATGAAAGGAAGTAAATGATAATTAGTAATTTTCAAGAATTGAATATACTATACGATGGCCAGGAACAATACCAGGAACGAGTACGCAGGCCTGCAAGGTTTTTTTTTAAGATGTTCTTGAAATCCATGGGGTAAAAAGGGACAAAACTCTCTATTTTGACCAATTTGGGTATTATATAGCAACAGCACAAAAAATAACAACATATTTTTATTAACGTTGTCGAATAGTAATAATTTTAACCTTTAAAATGCACTCTTGATCTTCTGATTGGATTTTGGTGTCAAAAGATATTACAATTTTAATTTTTGGGACTTTTGTGAGTGCACAGTTCTATCGTAAATACGCATCTATATGCAAAATTTTCACATTCATGCCATTTATGATCGAGAAAGTATTAGAATTGTCCGAAATTCGGCACCAACGTTTTTAAACTTATCTCTACGTTTCGAGGCCCTTGAATCCGAAAATCAAGTTTTTACAATGGCGTCTGTCTTCCCGGCCGTCCGAAAACACGATAAATCTCGAAAAAATGAAAAGATCAGATGGATCTTTGACACTCTTTAATTAGGTCCTAAAAGAAAGGACGAGTTTGCTAACCAGCTATTTTGGATAAAAACGCAAAAAGTTAGAGCGTTTTCAAAAATTTTGGCACCATTTTTTTTATATTTGAAAATTTTTTCTACGGCTATGCATAGTGCTCACAAAGACAAACAATTTATGCGAATGACTTCTTTTTATATAAAGAAAATTTTTAGAGTTATAGCATTTTCCAAATTTTTAAAATCAATCGACAAACAAAATTTTAAGCCAAATAACGGACGATATTAAAAAAATGTCAAGAGAAGAAAAGCATTGCTTTTTAAAAGCCCTTTAAGATTAGCAAAACAACTTTTTGGCTTTTCTTGGAAAATCGAAAATTCGGATTTTTCATTGCACTAAAAATAATGAAAAATAAAAAATTCCATTTGTTGGTTAAACTATGCAGGATATAAAAAAAGTTAGAATTAACCAAAATTGTGATGCCAAAACATATCTACAAACTCTTTAATGATCACTTCTTGATCTGACGCGTACTTTTTGTTTTGTTCGTGAAAAGTATCATTTTAAAAAAATTTGTGGAAAAACAACAGAAGTTGCAAAAAAAACTATTTAACAAAAATTGTGTTGCCGAAAAAGAGCTATAAATTTTTTATAAATCACTTTTTGTTAGGACATGTAGTTTTGATTTTAATCATAAAAATGGCATTAAAAATAAAAATGAAAAATTTCTAAAAAAAAAACGACAAAAGGTACGAAAACAAATTGAGAGAAAAAAGTTATTCACCCAAAAAAGATATATAAATTTCTACTAATTTATTACATTCTCATCATTTATGATTAAAAAAGTGTTAGAACGGCCAAACAACGCAAGCTACGAAAGAAAAGTCTCAAAGAGAAATTATATATATATATATAGCACCAAAAAAATTCAACACATTTTTACTACCGTTATCGATAGTAGTACTCTTCACCATTAAAATGTACAAAAAATCACATCAAAAGCACTACCACATCCTAAACAAGAAATTTTTGCACATAAATGCGTTTATACCATGTAGCTGTTCCGTCATAAAAGTGCAAAAACTATATTGTCATATCTTTCGAAAAAATTCGATCGGGTCTATCAAAAGTGCATTTTAAAGGTAAAGCTATTTTACAGACTTAGTAAAAATGTGTTAGATTTTTTTGTGCTGTTCTATAAAGTACCCAAATTTGCCAAAATGACCATTTTTGTCCCATTTACTTCGTTCATGTCAAAAACTTGACGTCATAGGTGAATTCTGAGGTCGGATGCAGTTTCAGCGCAAAAAATGACATCGAAAACTACTACCAAATATTTTTTTAAATTACCCCCAAATTTGCAGACGTGTGTTATCGATTTGTGGATACAGGTGTCAAAAGTTTCAAGGTCTAATAGAAATGTTTGATATAGCTAATTGCACAACTTCCGAATTTTTCCTATAGGAATAGGTAATTATATATGTAAGCATTATTTGAATAAGAAAATCTTCCTTTCTTTTTGCAAACTGATGCAGATAAACATTCTTAATTTTTTTCCCATTTACACAATTTAGTGTAGAGTCGTTTACTATTGATTGCGGACAAAAAGTCGCAAATTTTTCAGATGATGCTTTGCCAAAATCACAAAATGTACTCAAGTTTTGTCCTTGTTGTAGAGCAAGCTTGGTAACAAAGACCATTTCCGAACTTCATTTTTTAACATATGTTTGCATAAATCGACCTCAGAAATAAAAAAAAGGTTCTTAAAAATGTCCCTATTTGACCCTGTTGATTTGTATTGACAGTTCTCTTATTATGTTAACTCGAAAGTAAGTTCAGCCGGGGTCATTTTACGTCATGAAGGAAAGTTCCGGAGCGGATTACGCGTCACCTATGATCTGCATAGCAAAAGCATACAGGAACTTTTTTATTGAAAATTTTATTTTTAATATTTTTACTGCTATTTACGTTTGTCCTCCGACACACCCTTTCGTATATAATAACCAAAAACCAATGCTAGTATCCGTCTAAGGGATGTTTTTCGAGGCTAGGGGTGCATGTTGCGCTGATCCGATAGGAAACTTTTCTGGTGTTGATTTATAATGTCATCAGGGATATTATTATCATGAAGAAAGAAAAACTTTATCTTTTATCTGGAAAAAAGTCTAATTTCCCCAGACTACGTCTATTAGAACGTTCCACAAATTTGAGTCCAACTTTGTGATTTTCAGTTTTCACGCAGTGAAGGGTTTATTGAAACACATCCTTTCTATGGAAACAGTTTGAGGTTAATTTATTAAATATTGTAAGAATGACAAAAACTTTAATTTATAAATTCGAAATTTTCATTACAGTATTGGCGTTGATATATAGGGTGTATCAATATAGGGTTTATAAGGTATCAATTTTCATTTAAATACGGATTTCACAACATTTTTGGTCACCATATTGGACCAGCAATTTCAAAAGTTCAAATTTTGTCTATAAATTCATATACAGCAACCCAAACAACCCCCGAATACCAATTTTCATTCAAATCCGTCTGGTAGAACGTTCGACACATTTTAGTCCAACTTTGTGATTTTCAGTCTTTAAAGTGAAGAAGTTACTGAAACACATCGAGGATAATTAATTTAATATTGTAAGAATGACAAAAAGTTAAATTTATAAATTTAAAATTTTCATTACAGTATTGGCGTTGCAAAAATAGGGTGTATCAATACAGGGTTTATAGGGTATCAATTTTCATTTAAATCCGAATTCATTGGATTTTACAACATTTTTGGTTGCCATATTATATCAATTTTAGGCTCACTTTGTGATTTTCAGTCTTTACAGTGAAGGAGTTAATGAAACACATCGTTTATATTAAAAATGGTCGAGGATAATTCATTAAATATTGTAAGAATGACAAAAAAATAAATTTATAAATTCGAAATTTTGATAATAGTATTGGCGTTGATATCCAGGGTGGCATGTAATTGATATAATTCAACAGAATTTTTATAGCTGTCATCTACAAATAAAAACGCTATACGTTTAAAGTTTTTCTTTTTTTTGTCAACAAGAACCGATTGGTGTAGTAATAAATCTTCTATGACTAAATAAAGATAATATCATATGTACAGATTCTTAAATTTTTCTAAAGATCGTAAAAGAATAACTTTCTTAATTTTGGGAATATATCAATATTTTAAGTGCTAGATTTGTTCTCTATTGTATCGAAAATCAAATGATATATTTAACAAGCTTGCATGCCTAAATAAAATGATAATACGGGCATATAGAAATGGTATATTCTTGAAATACACCAATATTTTTATTAATTCGTTTAGATAAAATGAATGTATTGAACTATATACAAATTTTTCATGACCTATGACCAATAAGAAATTAATAATAATAAGGAACAGTACATAAAAAAATATGAAACACACTATAAATAATTGAAAACCGCAGGCAAAATCGCCTTCTCCATCCTCTCAGAAACCAAAATATAAGCCAAAACTTCAATTTGCATTCTAAATATTAAATATAATAAATGTAAAACGTTCTTTTACAAGGAAGTGCATTGCTTATCGAATTTATATAATTAAAGATATACCATGCAATGGGCATCTTTAAACTACTTTGCAGCGATTTTTTGTACCATAAAAATTGTACATTGTAGATATATCCTGCGAAAGCCATTTGAAAAATTTCGCCTTTGAATTTACTAATCATTAAAGTTTAAACAAATTTCACTAGGGTGGGTCGAAAACCCCGATTTTTTAAAACTCAAATTGTTTTTTTGCAGGAAAGTCGTCCTTTGGAAAGACAAATCGTGGCCAACAAAATTTTGTAATTGGTCAATATATTCCGGTAACTTTAGGCTTAAACTTTTTTAAACTTAAATCGCAAAAATATGTAGTAAAATTGATAGCAGGAAAAATATAAAGTTAATATAATATAAGATAATATAAATAATATAAAGTTGAAATAAATAAATGATTACCTGTTTGTACATACTACAAATCTTTTATTCTGAAAACCTATAGTCCATGTTATGACAAAAAATCTCTAAAATAATCAAAGTAAAAAAATTAATTAGTAATATAGTTTAATTTATTTCAAAGAATTAAAAATAGTGAAAATAGTACCGAATTACGGCCAAAGTTTGACCAACAAGTAAAAAACAATCAGAAAGATCTGGCCGCCAAGCCGCCGACAATCTTATGCACATACCTCTTAAATTTAAAGGTGAAAGCATCATCTACAACTGTCATTTTGTGATTGTGAATTCTCTTTGGTTAAAACTCTTTCGACTTACCGCACACATTTTAGTCATGTGCTCGTGCTTTGCCCTCGATTTTGTCAAAAATGTGAACTTTTCTACATTATTTTCAACACTATTATATCAAATATATATTAAATTTATTTTTGTTCAAAATAAAGTAAAACATTTGTTTTTCATGATTACTTTAACATTTGTAGTTGATTTTGTAATAATTTTTATTCTCAGTTACTCCTAAAAGTGTATCATTTCAATAAATTTATATTTTTACAATTCATAATATGCATTGCTATGGTAACAATTGTTTGCAATATTATTTTCAATGTTATTTTTTACGATTGGAAGAAAAAACCATTTGTAGGGATTTCCAAAAGCTCTTGACTAGAAATTACATTAATGTAAGAATAATCGAAATTTATAAATGTATCAAGTATAAAACCAATTATAAATCATTTTTAAAGATTAAAGTTTCAAAATTCCATTAATTTTTGACCTACACTAACTGTTACTAAATATCTTTTTCAAAGTTAAATTTATCCTTCGACATATTTAATTAAACAAATTAAAATTTTCCAAACAAGAATAATAATTGGGTAAATTCAATGGTTTTTTATTTATTTATTTCACTCTTATTTTCCTTTGAGCAAATTATAGAATTATTTTATCTGACACTACTTGAATCAGAAAGAAAATGTAGAAAAAATGTCTACTTAATTTTTCACGTTTTCCTATCTTGGATAAACTTAAAGTATCTCAGTTAATTAAACCGAGCCCGAACATTATATCTTTCAGTTTATCGAAACGTAGTTTACATGTACGTGCAGAACTTTGAAAACAGAGGCTTGCATTTCCTCACGATCCAGTGCATAAACAGATATGATTAGTTTTCACCTGCAATATTTTCGTATAAATTCAAGAATCTAACATTTATTTCTCATTAAGAAGTAAAGTTCTCGTAAAGTTCATACATCCAGAACAACCAATCCAAGGAGTCTTAATATTATCAAGGAGTCAAAATGTCCTGCACTCTACGAGTCACCTGTTCAGTTCTCATCATTCTTCTCACAGCAGAGGTATATGTTCTTCAATAAAAAGTGTAGTTTTTCGTTTTCTGAATTTCTAAGAGTCTAAAGTCAAGAAAATTTTTTAAAATATTTTTAAAAGTGCTTGTCTCAAATATGAATCTAAATATAAACTAATTTTCTATAATTAAGAAGTAAAGTGAACATAAACATTATTAAAACAACAATACTTAATAAAATGTATTATTTTTACTGCTATAAAAATTATTATTGATTTAATTAATGAATCTTTTAATTACGAAAATATGAAATATTCACGCTTAAAATGGTTGACATTTAAAGAGTTTGAAAACCCGAAAACAAATTTGGAGTCATCTTTGAAATATGTCAGTGCTCCCTTTTTCCTTTAAAACCATTTCTTAAATAATAAAATCGTTTTAAAATAATTTCAAACTTTAAAAAGTGTGATCAACAAATAGATCGGATCTCCATTTTTTATCATGCTTTAAATAGCATAAAATTATTTAAAAATTATTTAATTGTCTATAGAATGCTTTAAAAAAAGGCGCACCTAGGTATTTTGAAGACTAATCTCGAGGTAGTTTCGAGTTTTCGATCAAACGTGTGTAACAATTACGGAACGTTATTAAATTATTTAATTGTTATAAAAAAAATTTTTAAAAAAGCATCCACAGATATTCTGGAGACGAATCTAGTCGGACGCTTCGCTTGTTACCATTCTTTGTGAATATTAATTTTATTAGATAATTATATAATTGCTTATAAAGTATTTTAAAAAGGAAGGTACCCCAAAGTATTTTAGCGATTAATCCAAAGTAGTTCTTAGTTTCTTGATTGGACCTTTAGTTATCTGATAATGCCTTGCAAAGTATGGAATGATTGAAAAATGCTTATGATGCATGAAAAATGGTTAACTAAAAAAAAATGGAAGGCGCACCTAGATGTTTTGAAGACGAATCGAAAGGTGTTTTCGGTATTCCGGTCGGCAATTATTTTCATCATGTTTTCCAGCGTTTGAAGTTATAAATAAATGATTTAATATTTTGAAAATGATTATTAAAAAAGAAAAGAAAAAGGGGCAAACGGATAGTTCTGATCGGAGCCATCATGTTTTATAATGATTTGCAAGGTTGGAAGGTATTAATAAATTATTAGATTGTATAAAAACTGTTTTGCAAAATGCAAAATTTTGGAGATTAATTCTAAGGTATGTTCGGTTTTTCGATCGAAATCTTCGTTTCTTATTTTAAAAAATGGTCAATAGATTGTTTTGGTTATTTTGCAAGTTTGGAAATTCTGCTCATTGTGCTTCCTCAGTAACGTATATTTGCATTTGTTTAGAAATTACTTTTATAAAAATATGCTCGCTACCCCGGCACATTCCCATTACGCGCGGCGCTTCGCGCCAAGTTTGGTCGCGCCCGGGGCGTTTATCGTACATTTAATACGTACACTTTGACTACATTTTTTTTAAATATTATAAATATTATACAATGGAAAACTGTGATTAAAGCTTCCGAGGAATTACAGTCATAAAACAGTGGTAAAAAGAAAAATTGAATATTTTTTATAATGATTTAACTTTTTGAATTTTTGTCTGATTAACAAATTCCATAAGGATATGTAGTTTTGTAATACATATATTTTATATATAGTAGTAGAGATTTAAATTGATATTTCTGAACCTTTTAAAAACTTTTTTCCTTTTTTTGAAAATTTTCAAAATGTAGAAGTTAAACGAAAGTAATATGCTTTTGCATATAACTTTCTTAATTTGTATCAAAAGTAAAAATGCCAGTTGGATAATTTGCAAGTATTTTTGTCGTGTATCAAAAGAGTTGACAAAAATTTCAAAAATTCATAATATTTATTTTTTTTCAATTTTGAAAAATCGCTAACTTTTTAAGTTTTGGTTAAAAATATCTGGTTAACGAACTCAAACTTTATTTTGGGACCCTTAAGAAGTATATCGAAGGCTGACTCGATTTGACAAATCCTCCAAAGGTAAGCGTGGCTACAAATTCAGGTAACCATACACACAGAAATATATAAAGGCATGCATACAGACGTTCATACAGACATACAGCAAGTCAGACACACGCCGAGAAAATTTTATGATTTTCCGACTCTGTGAGTGCTGAAACGTAAAGATCCGTTAAAAACCAGGAGATCGCCAATTTGGACGATTACTCTCATGAATAAGAATGTAAAAATGATTAAATCAATTTTATTTCCAATCTGGCAGATAAGCCAAGTTTATTGGCATGGGAGTTTTACGATGGTAGTCGAGTAGTCAAGAGCACTTCTGTATTATATTTTCGGCGGGATATCTGGACAGCTATTTTACAGAAAAACTTCGAAAAAATGTGCGTCTCTCAGGACGCACCGTAGAAGTAAAATTTCGACAGAATATCTATGTGAAATGAACTCATGGAATTTAATGAATTCGCGGAATTCATGGAATTTAGCAAGTTTAAGGAAATGTGGTAATTTTTGGAATTCATGAAATTCATAGAATTCACAAAATTTAATGAATTCGTGGTGTTCACTGAATTCAAGGAACGTACGAAACAGCAGGAATTCGTGGAATTTTTGGAATTCACAGAATTCATGAAATTTAATGAATTCTTGGAAATGACGGAATTTAAGGAACGTATGAAATAGAAGGAATTCGTAGAATTCATGGAACTCATCGAATTCATGGAATTCATAAAATTCATGGAATTCATAGAATTCATGAATTTTAATGAATTCGTGGGAATCGCGGAATTTAAGGAAGTTGAATTTCCTGAACTCCGACAATTTTTTTGAAAGTCTGCAAAGATGAATTTTTGAATGTAATATTTTTAGCATATAATTCAAAAGCAGTTATACCGGCCTCGAGATATAGCTTTTTCTAGAAAATGTTCTTGTTGCTGTTTTTTTGTCATTGAAAGTGTAGCGCTCTTGCGCCTGTAAAATGCAAGACTCTGAGTAACTTGTATGTCTGGCTGCAGTCACCGTTCTAGTTTCAATATGCATGACTATCTGCCAATAATATAATATTATTATTATTATTATTATTACACCATTAAGCCGTTTCCCTTTCGGGGTAGGCGTAACTCACTCGGTAGGGAGGGGAGTAGT